>JAHZNE010001718.1:0-13186 GCA_027744055.1 Callyntrura sp. NNG-2020
GTATGCAAAGCAAAGGTCTAACAATCTATGATGACCTCCTCTATCGCCTTAACCCTTTGACTGATAAGCACTAAACTCGGTATTTATGATAAGCATAAGCCAATGTATCATTCCAGAAAATTTGAGCCCCGGGTCTCATTTAAAAAAAGTTGACCTTTTGACCCACTCAGCGGTCAAAATTTATAATATATTCCTACTCACGAGCAACTTGCAGTGCTATGCGGTGAGATTTGCAATAAGGTATAAAATGTGTGGTTGATGAGAACAAGGGGTGTTGAACTAGTTGAGTGACGATCGAAGGAGCATACATTGACGATTTGGTCTTCTCGTTCTCGTACGTTCGTGTAGCATTATCAGCAGGAAAACTGGAATTTGGATATAAATATATTATTTCAACAATACCTACGTTGTTATGATGATACGTTTTATAGTAAACACACACGCACGATCTAGTACTTGTCACCATTGGTTATCCACACTACTGCTTCGACTTTAATTAAATCATAAATAGGCAGTATTACATCAGATGGGATCGATACACCTACAAACACCACCATCTCTATAGCATCTGTCCACAAATATTTTTAATACATTTTTAATTTAATTATGTCATCCGCAAATCGACATGGATCATATTTTGGAGGAGGGGTTTCGCAGGCGGGGTCCTCCCCCCACCATCACCACCAAGGGGGCGCGTCCGCTTCAGCGTCGTCCCCAGCTACTAATGTAGGGATTCCACAGTCCCTTAAACTCACCGACTACCTCAGACCTGTGTTCCAAGAGTCTTACATGATACGCGAGTAGTAAGTTATTCACTTGGCAACCGTTAAACCAGGAGAGTATTATGTAATTATTAAGAATGTAAGAGAAACGCTCTTTAAAATGGTTGTAGTTGCATGCTGGCGCAAATCCAACAGCAGCAAGCGTTGGACACGGGGTCCGTTACCACAGCGTCGAGCGAGACGCTCAACTACGCCGGGCAACCCAAAATACTTACTGGCGTTTACGTCGTACCTTCGGCACAGTCCAGATACGGTACGTTTTCCACAAGGGCAGTCAGGGAATTTCAGTTTTCAGATCAATTTATTTAACCACGTTTCCCTGAACGACGGGGTTTATTCACAACTTTCGTTGCTATACACGCCAAAACAATTAATTGAAACTTGTTATGTTGTTATATAGTTTGGTTCGGGTTGCTGTGCGTGAACAACGAGAGGTCGAGCGTCCCGTCCCCTTGGCACGGTGGTGTGTTCAGGTTTTTTATGAAATTCCCAGAAAACTACCCGTCGTCAGGGTGGCCGGTAAGCGCTTACACCATAAAAATTAATATCCACGTTTTAATAACGAAACAGTAAAATTGTAACTATGACGATGTGCAGACGATAACGTTCCTGCCGATCTCGTGCCAGAGCCACGCAGTTAGCCCATCGCAGTACGTAACGATATCAACGCACCCGGACATAAACGCGACGTCCGGACTGTTCAACCTGCGTTCGTACGTGACATCCTCCTCCCAATCGAGCTTCGTGCCTCGAACGTACAAGATCCTGCGGGGCGTGCGCAAGTCGTTCTACCGCCAGTTCAACGACGTGGACATTAACGCTTCAGCGAACCCGAGCGCGGCAGAAATGTGCTCGCGAGACCACGACGAGTTCCTTAGGAACTGCGCGATCGACGCGACCCAGTCGACGCAGTCACTCCGGGAAACGGACAAGTTCCTCCAGCAGAGGTTCAAAGCCGACCAGAATTTAATCCTCCTCGCGGGTGGCGGGAACACCGGGGAAGAGGACCAACAACCCCGCAATAACCAGCTCGACCGCGTTAACGGCGTCCCCCACAACGGCCTTTCCCCCCGTCAGCCCCCTAGCAACCGGACTCTCGGACTGAGCTTCATGAGCAATTAAAACACCCTCTCGGTCGTTCGATAATTTCCAAAAAAGTTTGTATTTATTTTTAAGCTCTCGTAATAAATTAAAATTCAATACAAAAACCATTTGACTCTCAACTTAAAACGTCGTAAAAGCATTATTCTCTCTAAAGTAAAAACTCTCTCTCAACCTGGGTGCTTCTCAAAATCACTACAAAAACACCTTCAAACTTAACGGGAATATCCTCTAACCAATCAAAACATACACTCTCGGGTCCTTCTCTCAATCTCTTCCCGGCAATACCCCTTTCATCCCCTTGGCAATTACTCGTTTAACCCTTTCGATTGACACCCTTGCCGGCGGGTCAGATCCAGAGGTTGCCCAAGAAACATAATCGTGTTGGTCCCTGCCTCTAATTAAAACTAAAAATCCATCAAAAACACAACCTACAACTACCCTTAACTCTTTTACTTCCTAACTCTCTATTATTACCATAGCAGCACACAACCTTCTTCATCATCATTATTATTATTATGTTTATTATTATTATTATTTAAGTTTAATTACTCTAAAAGTTCGTAAATCTTTGAAATACTCCATGGCTACAAAAAGCACATAATGAATGTACACTTACGTTTACATATATAGATATATCGTTGTTCATGAGTTTTTACTACAAAAGAAAGAGAGAAAGTTGTTTTGATGTGTTGTTGTTCTTGTTGTTGTGGTGATTTTTTTTTGGCACGGTACATGTATTTTGTTTTTCTTTTTCCATTCAAAATGGGAGTAGCAACGCGAGACAAAAATTGTATTTTTTTTATTTTATTTTTTGTTTTTTTGTTTGTTTTTGACGTATATTTTTATAGGGGTCTCTCGCGTCTTACAACTAAAATTACCTTAAATATTCTCACACGTTTCCATGGATAATACTGATCGGTGTGTGGTATATATTTCAAAATAAAATGATAAAAAAACGTTTTTTCTTTGGGTTTTTTTTGGTGTTTTTTTTTGCTGGAATGGAAATTATAAATTGATACTGTTTGTGTGTAGGTGTGTTTTTTTTATCGGTACTCGGAGTAGGTGCTCGGGCCTTCGATACTGCACACCGAGTCTTCGATGTCGTCTTGGTACCTGCTGCTACCGCTGTACCTATTGTTCCCGTAACCCCCTCGAGTGGTGTCATCACGGTCTTGAGATTGAGGCTGCATACGGGAACGCATCGCCGCTGCGCTTTTCTCTTGGCTTCTCCTCTTCTGCAATTTTTATTTACACAAACGTTATTCTCAAACACGTTGCTAGGGAGATATTTTAATTTTAACAAGGTTGGTTATTTTGGACTTTTTTTTTACCGAAATAGAGAACCTCCTGTGGGTCGGTTTCCTGCCGCCTCTCCTCTTTGAAATGTGAGGATTATCTTTCCTCATCGTTTTGTTCCTAAGCAACTCCAGTTGAGTGTACACTCGTTTCAACTCCGTTTTTATGTCTGACGGGTCCATATCTGCAAGACTACAATCGGGCGGGGGTTGTATTTTTTTAAATAATTTTTAAAATAATAATTTGGGAGTCTCGTTGGCCATGGCAACTACATTAGGTAGTTAGGTAGTGTGTTGTTTACCTGACTTCGGCAAAATCCAAGTCGATGAGCGTGTGGTGGTCGATCCCGTGAGGAGGTATTTTGAGAGTGGTTAGATTGGACTGAGAGGTAGACATGGGTGGTCCACCGGCGCTGATGCCTGTGCCTGCCGGAGTGCCTGCGCTGCCCGTCGTCGCCACGGTAGTCCCCCCGCCAGTTCCCCCAGTCCCGCTAATTCCAGTGTTCTGCAACGTGTCGTTTCTCCGGTTTTGGGCGCCGCGCTTCCGGGTTGTCGCGTCCACGTACACGTAGTAAAGCTGCCAAATTGAAAAAAATCAATCAGGTACCCATGACTACGACATAGCAATTACATGAGGTTACTCGTTTACCTTGGGTCCAAGAACAAGCCCGAGTATAATGGTGGTGGTGACGTGACAGCGGACAAAGTAGACGAGTAGGAGGAAAGCGCCGTTGTCGTGGTTATCGAGGACCCTCTCTTCGATCATCCCCATGCCGTCTTCGTTGTCCTTGTCGAAAAACAGAAGCTTGCATTCCCGCACGATTATCAGCAGAACGCTGCACGTCGCTTCTAGCACCAACGCCGCCGTGTACATCTGACGCTCCAGGAACGGGGACACCGGCGACGTGCGGAGGTGCCACGCCATGTTCAGACCCACTGCCAAGTACGTCAGCTCACCTGCAAAATGCATACGAAATATTTATCATTTTCGTTAAAGAAACGTAACGTTGACAACGTGAGTGACTAACCAATTTCGGTAACCCTGTGCCAGTTGGTGATGGCAGGGCACACGATTCCTGCAGCGGCGTAGTCGTGCTCGTACTCTACAGTGACGCTCCAAGCGAGTAGGTAGAAGAGCACGACGCCAACGGTGGTTCCGAGATAGCGGAGGATGTCCTTCTCCCTGACGACCCACCTGTGCGCCTTCCTGGTCCTAAACTCGACGAGACTCCTGTAAATTTTGAGTACGACCCCACCGTACACGAGGGAGAATCCAATTTCCCTGGCCCAGGGCTCGGCGACGCAGGCCCAGTACTTTGACTGGTCCGAGTCCTGCTCCTTCTCCCACCAAAACTCGTCGCTGTCGTGGTCGACCATGTCGAAGCGGTACGCCCCTCGGATCGCTACCGCTGTGTAGAGGAGAGTTGACCCGAAGATTATCGACTCGGTTAGCGGCCACACGGAGACCTGGATCACTTTGGTCTTCCGGATCCAGAAGATCACGCACGAGAGCATTAGAGTGAAACAGATGCAGATGCACTGGATAGAGATCGTTAGCGGACGCAAGTAGCTCTCAGACTCGTCGGGCTCCTGCTCGGACGACGAGGATGTCGTGTTCCGGGGGGGACACTGAGGCGTTTGAGGCTGCGGCTGCAGGATGTGGTTCGGCGTCGTCGATGGTGGCGGCACGCAACACTCGTACGGGTGCGGCGTCGAGTTCGACGGGTGAGGCAGTAACGTGCACTGTCGGGACACAAAAAGATAACAAAATTAAAATATTTCGTTGCTAAGAAACGGGAGTAAGTATTTAGGGATCGTGTGGTTACTCTTTTTCTCGGGGAAAATCCGTGTTTCTGGTTCGTCTGGCAGAGCTTGTCGTCGATAACAAAGTAGCCAGTTGATAAGGATGAGATTCGTTGTTGCTGCTGCTGTTGCTGTTGGAGACGGTGTAACTGCTTCCTCCTACCCACGAAAAAACTGTTGTTGATTGTTCCCAAGACGTGCCTACACGGGTTTACTAGCAGCAGCGAGCTAGGGTAACGGCTGAACCGGATCACCGCCACCTGCACCGAGTGGGGAGACGTCAGTTGCGACGACGAAGAGGAAATCCCGTGACCGGAGGAGTGGTGCGAAGACGACGCGTTGCTATCGCGAGGTGGGGACGTATAGTGGTGGTGGCTGCGAGATTTAAAAAAAGACATATCAGTTCGTTTGCTAATTTAAAAGCGCGCAAAAAAAAGAAAACGTGCAAAAAATTTAAAATGTGCAAAAAATAAAAAATGTGCAAAAAATTTAAAATGTGCAAAAAATGAAAAGTTTGCTAAAATATTAAAAGCGTGCAAAAAAATTTAAAAGCGCGCAAAAACTTAAAAAATTGTGTATTAGCTGTTTGGCGGTAACTACGGAAAAACTCACGCGTCGCTGGAAGAAAGGTCGTCCTGGACGACCTGCACGCCAATTTCCCAGTAAACGCGGTTTTCAGTTTCGTAGTTGACGCGAACGACGCGTTTGACGCCGACGATCTTGAGGGAGCTGAGGTGGTAGTCAATGTTCTCGTCGCAGTGCTTGATAGCGTAGTTTCTGAGCAGACACGAGTCGAATTCGTTGGGGAGGTGGCGCTGGAGCGACTGGCAGAGCGCGCACAAATTGGCGTTCGTGAGTCGCAGCATGCAGCAGAGGAGCGCTAGGACCAGCGTTCTCAGCGGCAGCGGGGGGCACGACACACTCGCACGGGGGGACATTCTACTTTTTCGAGGAATTTTGCTAACACAAATGTAACTGTACTCGGTTTTCCCGCTAATTCATATTTAAAATAAAAAATAAAAATTTTTAAAAAAATTTGTAAAGCGCAATTAAATGGCTGATTAGTTAGTAATGAGTAGTGTTGATAGTAGTGTGAGTATGTGGGTTTATGATTTGTTTCTGTTGTGGCTCTCTCGTCGTATGTCTCCCGTGTTTCTCTCTCTGCGTTTTTTTTTTCTGGGGGATTCCGGATTTGGCCGAGTGGTCGGGGCTTTAATAAGCGAGAGCCTTTCAACATTTCCCCTTTTTTTTCTTCGCACACACACCAGAGCTGCTTTGGAGGGTCTTTTTTTTACTCCCATGCTTGCTACTATGACACCTTTATCATCCTCTCTTCTTCTTCAGTCGTGCTTTCCTTTTTTTTATAACGATCGGGGTTTTGCCGACTCCTCCACGGGCTTACACTTACTATGGAGCTGGTGGTAGGAGCTCGTTTTTTATTTATCCACTTTCTTTATGTTTACCCCCGCCGTACTACTTTCACGAGCACCTTTAGTCTCTCGGATTTTACGACCACACCACGAGCATTACACAAAATACGCTTTTTCACACAACCTTCCTTCCTTTTTTTTTCGTTTTTTACTTTCTCCTTTGGGGGATACCCACTTATCTACCATCGATCATTATCTTCACTTTCCTTTCACATCGCTATGGGCACGGAGCGGAGATACATCACATGCGGCGCCTTATTTACCTTTACCACTTGCTCTACTAGCTATTTATGCACGGGACTACTACATCGGAAAGACGGGGTTTATTAATTAAGCCAGTTACTCAGCGACCGAAATTACGTATTCATGGGGAACCGGATACAGCGGAACTGGGCGAAAAGACATGATGTTTATGTGTGTAAGATGGACTGCCACACTGCCAGTGGAAACCCAAGAGCTCGTGGAAAAGATGGGGTAATTAAGCAAATTGGAATGGGGGTCAAGGGTCAACCGGTATGCGATGCATACCAAATTAGAGCTAAATTGCACGGGGTTTTAAACGATTACGGGTTCAACCTACAAAGCGGCATGGATGGAGTCAGTAATTCTTGCGTGGAAACGGCATCTTTGCTCCGCTCCCCCATCCAAAATCAATGAGTCGTGCATTTTTCAGCTAGTTTAATAATTTAACGGGGCATTATGACAGGTTTTGGTGACAGGTGCGCTGGAGAAAATACAAACCCGTTATCTACTTTGCATAATTATCGCCGTAAATAATGAACGAGCACCCGGGTTGTTACGGAATGTTTACTCAGTCGTGTCTGAGTCAATTTTATGACGAAATTCGGACCGAATCCACATCTGGGCGAGCATCGCGTTTTTTTTGGAATTTTTTAATCTCCTCGTCGTAATTACGTGTTTCAAGTACGTTACTCTCTGGGTGCAGGGATTGATCCACTACGGCCTTTTTGTCAAGCCAGCGCAGCGGAACTATTTTATGCTGCACTTTTCCCATTTTTCATTCTTTTTCATCCTTTTTCTCCTTTCTTTGCCCATTTCATCAATTTTCCTTTCGCGTTGTTCCCCTCTTCCCATTTCTCTTCGACTCAGACAACTTATTCAGCACCAACAACAGCGATACACGTCCGTCGTCCGTCTACTCGTCCCATCATAGTCATCTCTCTCTCTCTCTCTCTCTTCTCTCTCTCTTGCTATTTCGTTGATATTCTCATATTCATTCGTGCACTACTGTAAATTGATATCCGAGTTTCCCATAGCGACTGTACCAAGGACGCTGTGCTCGTCTCCTTCGTGTGTACCAAAATCCTTGCTGTGGAGTGACTCTCGCGAGAGGCTCGTTCATCATCATCATCGCCGATTGTGGGAGAAGGCAGATACACGACACGATACATACCACCACTACTACTTCGCTTTTTCGTCTGTTTTTTTTCTTGTGTGCGAGATTCTGTTGCTGTGGCTACGGCGTACAATGTATGAACGTATCTATCTCCTTTCCTGCGAAATGACCAAATACGAGAGGAGGAGTACGTACGTACGTAGTCGTACATGTTTGTTGTGAAGAGGAAAACAAGCTGACTGATGCGATCGTCATCATCATCTTTGACTACTACCGAGGTGAGTGATCATGACGACCAGAGATTAACGTGATGATTCACTCAGTCAACGCGTACTAATACTGTCTCGGGTTTCTACTTTGCAGTGTTTGTGTAGCGATCAGAGATAGCAGGAAATATTTAAATTAGTTGTAAAAATTAAATCGAGTTAGGTTATCTATCATGAGTGTGTTCGGGAAGATATTTGGGTTCAAGAAGGATGAGAAGGCCATCACCACGGGGGAGGCCATCCAGAAACTCAGGGAAACGGAGGAAATGCTCGTCAAGAAACAGGACTTTCTTGAAAAGAAAATTGAACAGGAAATTGCCACCGCCAGGAAAAATGGGACCAAAAACAAAAGGGGTCAGCTAAACTGAGTTTACTTTTATAATTACTCGTTTGATTACCAATTACCAAGGTAGCGAGAATTAAAATTACGAGAGTATTTTGTGCTAACTACTTTTTTATCTTAATTATCTTTATTAATTAAAGTAGGATTAAAAGTCCAAGATATGAGTAGTTTTGGGAGTTACACGAAAGTTACGTTTTATAGTGGGTGTTGTCCTCCGTTCGAAGGGTTCTAGATGTGAGGAATTAATTAACTAATGATTGTGTTGTAGGGACGTGGACAAGGTGCACGACATGATGGACGATATAGCGGAGCAGCAGGAGGTGGCAAGGGAAATCTCAGACGCGATATCGAACCCGATCGCTTTCGGGCAGGACATTGACGAGGACGAGTTGGAGAGAGAACTGGAGGAACTGGAGCAGGAAGAACTGGACAAGGAGCTGCTCGGCGTCGGGCCCATCGGCGTACCCCACGACGACTTGAAAGTGCCTGATGTACCAGAGACTAAAATACCTGCTGCTGCCGCCGCCGCTGGCGGGAGCAGGAGAACCGGTAACACTTATCTCGTTTATCTGTATCTCTTGGCAACGATGCTACTTCAAAGTACCTTGTATGATGCGTAATGAATTGTAAATGAATTGTAGCTCGCCCTGTGGCTGAGGAGGAGGACGACGACGACATGAAGGAACTGGCCGCGTGGGCGTCGTGAACTGGGAACCGTCTTGGGAAAATGTTGAACTGCTACGATTTCCACCATCTTTCGTGTGATTGTGTGTCTGTCGGTCTTGTTTTGTCAAATTCAAATAATTTCCCGCTTTTTTGTTTGAATCGATATGTATATCTTTCATTTACTACAAACTACATTCAATCTGGCTTACACGTAAACTACGTTCTGTCATATTAAACTAATTACAAATTTTTAAAAGTTATCTTACGCGCTAAAACAGGACAGTTCATTCACTTATTTATTACAATATTAATTCCTACTATTACTATAATTAATTTAATTAAAATTGTTTAATCCTTTCGTCACTCGGTGGACTTAAAGTACTTTGGCGTGTTGATTCGCTGCTGCGACTTTTTCTTCTCGTCAGAGTCTGCACTGTCCTCGTCCTCGCACCAGTCGTTGCTCACCATCTGCGACACCACCATGTTACGAGTTAGTCTCTCCATTTTACGCGACCCGTACGTGTTACTCGGCATCCCTCTTTCGGATCCTGGGTTGTTACCAGCATACAGGGCCCTTCCGCGGTACAGCGATGTAGGCGGGGTTTCCCGTCGCGGAACGCCACTGTCTGCTATTTCAAAACACACCCGTTCAAGTTTGAGTTAACGTCTGTTACATTCAGTTTAAATACACGGTAATGTGGACACTCACGGGGCTTGCCAGTCTTGGGTGTTGGAGTGGGAGTTATAATCATGCGCGGTGTCGGTCCTGAGGTAGACACTGGCGTTGACGTGCGCGGACCTTCTGGTGACGGGTCCATTTCCCCGTTGCAAACTCCTGCTTTGTCGGTCTCGTCACTTGTCTTGTTTCCAACTTTCAGAACCTCTGCATCCTTCCGTTCTACTTTCGGAACTGGTAGCAACACAACAATCATAAGCATGAAGCAAGTAGAATAAGAATACTCGATTCATTAAATCGCGTAGTAACGTGAACGTACTTAGTAAATTGCGTGGTTCCTCTGGAACTGGATAATCGGTGGTGTTTTTCCACTTGCCCCTGCCCACCCCGCGACCAACCGACGACGTGGACGGGAGCTCCGACTGTTGTTGCTCGCAGGTCGGTGTTTGCTCTGGCTCCTCCTCCTCATCAACGCCATCACCGTGTATCCCCAGCTCTCGGCGCGCGTTCCTCGCTGCTTCTATCGCGGTCCGGATGGCGTGGTCTTTAAGTGCGTTGAAGAGTTCCTCGTACAACGGCTTGAGCTTGGGACGCAACCGCGCCATTATCTCATCTGTGTCTAACATATTGGGTCCTTCACTCGCGTTTTTCTAACTAGTACCGAGGAGATACTCCTGTCACCTCTGTTGTTCTGTTGAATACTGCTGCGACGACGATTCAACGGGGCTGTTGAAATTAATTTAATTAAAACATGGTTTTTAAATAGTTTAATGATGACGAGATTTATAGATCGAGATATATGACGAAAATACCAAAAAAATATAAAAATCCTTGGTAACGACAGCAAATATTTTTACCGAAGATTTTTTTCGTCTTTCGCNAAATATAAAAATCCTTGGTAACGACAGCAAATATTTTTACCGAAGATTTTTTTCGTCTTTCGCCATAATTTTTTTGGATTGATAAATCTCGTCATCTATATCACGTAACATGTATCTCGAGTATCTCGGAATGGTGAGTGGTGTTATTTCTTACCCGTTTAAAAGAGGTTCTTTTACAAGTTTCCGCAAGGTTTCGAATCTTTTCAAAAAAGCGATCGAACAACACTAGAGGTTCGGTAACGTTGAAGGTATTTAATGGTACTCTCACAGAACATCCCGGAATAACAAGATATTGATATTGACTTTATTTACTGGCTAGCAGAACGTGTAACATAGAAAAGCCTCCGCACACGCATCGAATCGAACTAAAACTCAATTATCAACAGTTTTCACACAAATACTCCTTTTATACTCCGACGATACGATTAGTCAATCCCTCTTTTTACTTTGAACAGCAACACTACTTGACATGGAAGAATCACAACTTTTTCTCGGCAGCTGCAATTTGCCATTTACGATCGATCCTGTCCAGACTTGTGCAGACAGAATCACAACTTTTTCTCGGCAGCTGCAATTTGCCATTTACGATCGATCCTGTCCAGACTGCCTGTTATGTGGTGGTGGTGGGGTGAGAAATACACGCAAGACGGTCGGTTTGGTTGGTTCATAAGGCGTTTGTCTCTGTTGGACGCGTCGTGTCGTCGTCGTGCTTCTCAAAAAAATTCGACATTCGTGTACGCCTGCTCACTGGTCCGTCGTCGGTGGTGGTCCATGCAAATGCACTATTGTCTCGATCCAATACGCAACTCCACTCTCTCCGCGCTTTTAAGCTGGAAATGCAAATTGATGTATGTGCTTTTTAAATGCACTATTTCGTAACATTCAAATGTACATTTTTTGTATTGATACTTGTGTGGTCGTCGTCGTTCGTCATACACGTCACTTGGCGTATTCTTCTAGCAAAACTCGAACAACACAGAAGGTCCGGTAGTATATGTTATGTATTTTCGCAGAACATCAAGAGCATTTGCCTATCCTTGCCATGTTAAATATTCGCAGAACACGATGCAAGTTGCATTGGAGATGAACACAAATATGAAATTATCATGCAAAATTCATATTGAAAGGCTGACAAAAGAATCCAGTGTTTACAATAATTTATAAATGGACGGTGAATGGAGCATATTAAAGATGATCAATCATTATAAAATGCAAATATGCAGTATTCAAATGAGCAGATTCAATGCATTGTTAGGTGGTGGAAGGTGGGATTGAAAATGGAATGCAGGCAGCCACAAATGCAATGCAGTCATGTTCTGCGAATATTGCGTTCCGTCCGATTGCGATAGACGGAATATTAGAGTGAAAAGCATCATACGTGTAAATTCATTCTCAGCTCTGCAGCGGTGCTGCTAACATTTAGTAGTGCAAATCCAAAAATTTAATCTCTTTGGCGGCGGTTACCTTTTTAAGGAAACGGAGGGTACGTTTTAATTTTAATCGATTCGATAATATATGGTGTTTGAAAATTTGGTCAGATCAAAAGTCGAAAATTGGGTAGTCAGGTTCCGCATGGGTTTGTGTAAGAATTTTCACGTATGGCAGCACAGCATCAACAAATTCTCGAGTTTTTATTTACGGAAATGACCACGTCAACCCATTGAATTTGGTGCCAGTCAAAAGCAAATTATGTAAAGTTGATAGTTGTTACATGGGATATCAATCTTCAAATACAACAAAAATCTTCGAGTTCCTCTCAATCAAGACTGAACTAATTTACCATCACGACATCTACAATAGGTTTTTAAATTCAAATATGCGAAGATAATTGGTAATTAGTTACCTTGGATAATTCAAAAGTTGGATAAGAAGATTCGTTGATTTGCTACGACCAAATCCTCTCCACTTAAATACATGTAAAGCCTTTGTAAACAAACTATTTTCCGTGCATCATAGCAACTAATGACCAACACCTATTATCCATTCACAATGAATTGGAAAAGACGATTTCGCCTCTTCAAAAATCATTATTTAAGTCAGCAAAATTTTTAAATATAACGAGGAATCTGACTGTTTGTACATTTAAATATCATTGAACAGAGTACACTAGTGACGGAAGAGTGGGGAAAACGACCGAGCCAACTGATTATTTTTTCAGTCATATCTGTACCGTTGTAGCCATACAAATTCAAATTGAGTCAGGAGGTCCGGCAAACGTCTTTTTACTGCCCGGGCAAGGCCGCAGCCGAAAAGTTGTGAAATTTTTTTGATCTAAATATGCTTGCAGTAACATTCATTAGTGATTCTCTAAATGTACCCTAACCCAACTTGGAAAATAATCGGAAGATGGGACAAATTTAGCTCTCCGGCTTCAGAAATAGTTACTCAATTCTCTCGATTCAAAGAGGTCGGCAAGTAGTACTAGTAGTAGTTGTTATAACTAAATATTATTTATTGACGCTAAAAGCATTTGTTACAGTATTTGATTAGACATTGTTTTAATTTGCAGATTTTCAGAAGAACAGTCACAGTTTGGATGGTTCTGAACATGACGGTTTAACTATTACGAACGATATCATTGGG
>JAHZNE010001719.1:0-32259 GCA_027744055.1 Callyntrura sp. NNG-2020
ACGACGCTACTTATAATAACAAGACTGATAAATATCACAATGATAATTATGGCACCTGAAGAAGATTTTTGGTGGAGATCTTTCGATGACGCTCCTACTTTACTACAAACGTCGTCATCGTCATTATATCCACTGCTACTAGCTTATATGGTATCTCGTTGCTAGTACTCATTCTTCCGTTTGAGGCAGTTTGCTAATGCCCACGAGTATAAAACTAGAGAAGCATTGCGAACCGGATGTCCAGTGTTCAGATTTATCTTGACCTGTGCGTTCATGCACAGACAGAGAGTGCCTCTGCAGTTTTACAAGTTTTATTTGTGTTTTTGTGAACAGTTTTAAATTTTATCAGAAGTGGAGTTACATACAGAGAAAAACTTTCTTCAAAATGTTAAAATCATCGATATTTTTGTTGCTGACTCTGGCAGCAACCAGAGCAAGCCCACAATTCTTTTTCAGTCCTTCCACTTTTACTAGCAGTAATTTACTGGAAGGATCATCGCAAGCCTTTACACCTATCAGCTCTGCCTCCGTGCCTCAAAGTCAATTTGTCTCAAATTCCCTTTCAGGACTTACCGATATTCAAGATAACTCTTTGGATAATGCCTACACTACCGCCATTGCTGAGGCTACCCAATACGTAGACTCCACTGAAGGACACCGTAATTACTCCTATGCCGCAAATGGTTTCGGGGGGCATGGACAAAGGGGTCATGGAATGGGAGGACACAACTACTGTAAATTCACCCCTCTTTCCGAGAAAATCGGGCGCATTTCAAACATTCACATCAGAGCCTTTGAAATTCTCACCAAGAGATACAACATGCAAAAGGATCAGGTTATCCGATACTTGCACGCAAGATTGCCCAACGAATGCTACCCAGAACAAAGGAAGCCTATTGTTTGTGATGCCAACTCAAGATACAGAACCATTGACGGAACTTGCAATAACCTTCAAAATCCTTACTGGGGAGCTTCTTACACGGTCTTTGACCGTTTGGTCCCAGCCGTATATGAGGATGGGTGGAATGAACCACGAGGAGCTGGAAAGAGTTTGGCTGGGCAAAGACTGCCAAATGCGAGAATTGTCAGTTTGAGCGTTCATCCCGATCACGTCAACCCCGACAACAGAATGACTAACATGGTGCCGCAAGTTGGTCAATTTTTGGATCATGATATGACGTAAGTGTTATTTTAATATTCACAATTTTTACAACTCATGGCAAATCAATCATGACTCTGCCAATTGTCATCAAGGTGGTTCAATGTCAAGAGAAATCATATTTCAATTGTTCTTTATTCTCCCCAGTTTGACTCCAGAAGCTGACAAACATTGTTGCACAACCGACGCCAAGAACATGGATTGTTGGTCCATCAACATCCCCGCTGATGACTACTTTTTCTCCAAATTGCGCAGTCCCAAGACTTGCATGGATTTCACCCGTTCCTCTGCCTACTGCTTCCCAAATTTGAAAGGTGTCCGTGAACAGATGAACATCATCACCGCTTATGTTGACGCTTCCCACGTGTATGCCTCAGAGCAAGGCCGTACCAACCTTCTCCGCTCCTTCCAAGGTGGTCGTCTTCGTACCAACGCTCAAAATTCCAACTTTCTTCCAACCGTTGAAGAAATCAAGAGGTCTTCCGGAGATCATTTCGAGTTCATGGGTGTCTTCTACGGTGGGGAAGAGCGTGTCAATGAAATGCCTGCCCTGACTGTGATGCATACCCTTCTCTTCCGTGAGCACAACCGACTTGCTGACCAAATTGCCGCCATGAGACCTTACTGGGATGACGAAACTATTTTCCAAGAAGCCCGTCGTCTTCTTATTGCTCAATGGCAAAATGTAGTGTACGGTGAGTACCTCCCAATCATCTTGGGACAAAACACAATGGTCCGTTACGGACTTGCTCTTGACGACAATCAAATGTACAGCGATTACAACCCAACCATGAACCCTACCGTCTTCCATGCATTTGCTGACGCTGCGTACCGATTTGGTCACACTCTTATTAACGGTCTTATTCGCATGATGAAAGGCTTCCAAGACGTTCACAGTTACAGACTTCGTGATGCTTTCTTCAACTCTGAACAAATCTCCATGGCCGATGGTCAAGGTTATAACCTTATTTTGAACGGACTTTTGCAACAAAACGCTCAGACTTACGATCCTTTCATTACTGAGGAAGTCACCAACTTCCTTTTGAGAGAAAGACACCAAGACCACGGTGGTGACTTGATTGCCAGAAACTTGCAACGCGCCAGAGAACACGGACTTCCCAGCTACAACGTTTACAGACAAGTTTGCGGACTTCAAGGTATTAGTAACTCATGGGCCAACCGCCCATCCAACATTCCCCAAGACGTCTGGCAAGTTCTTGGAAGTCTCTACGAGACTCCCATTGACATTGACTTGTTCACTGGTGGTCTTTCTGAAATGCCTGTAACTGGGGCTGTCACTGGGCACACTTTCAACTGCTTGAAAGCCCTGCAATTTTCCCGAGCCAGGTATGGAGACAGGTTCTTTTTCACGCATAGAGCTAACCCTGCTCCATTCAGCCCTGAGCAAATTAGAGAAATCAGAAAGAGAACTTTCGGTGACATTATCTGTGACAACAGTAACATCGAAATGGTCACCAGAAATGTTTTCAAAATTCCTTCCCAGGACAATCCCATGGTATACTGTAATGACCCCAGCAGGAATCGTATTAACATTGAAGTTTTCCTGTATGACAGGGTTAAGAAGTAAATTTGGTTTCCGTTTCAAAGAAAACCAAAAGTAAAAAAAATACTTCTTTCCCCACAAAACGGTTTCAGACTAATTATATGACCCACATATATTACCCTGTGACTGCTTTGCCCAAATGTCAAATATGGCGAGTCTAATAATAATTAATATTTTTAATGCTCAGGTGTCAGGTCAGGATAACATGATTTTCATTGTGTCCATTTTACGTATGTACTATTTTGTACAGACCCAACACAACAACAAAACTCTTATTTATTGACTGTATATAGATAAAATATTACATTTTAATTGACTACTTTACGCAAAAAATAGACTTTACATGTAAATAATTTTTGTAGGTTATTATCAAAGTACGTATAAAATAACAAATTTTTTATTTATTTAACTACATGAGCTGAAGGAGAGATCAATCACACACAAAGCAATTCCACTCAGCTTTTTATATTACAGATTGTGAGTGTGTGTGACTTGAGAAAAGTTTGCACAACCCTACTATATTTACAATGATGTTGTGTTGTACTACAAAAATTATCACTAGTATAAGAGTATCTTGCGATGCTGTTGTGAATGTGTAACTTTTTCTTTTTATTCTCTGTTGACGTTCGATTTTTAGAAGAGTGCAAAAATATCAAAACGTGTATGTTTTTCTGAGGAAGGAGAATAAAACTTTTTTGTGTGTTCATTTATTAGAAAATATATATATATTATATATCTGTGTGCGTATACCCAAAATTTCTTTGTTGCATTCTTTTTTTGTCATTTTTGCTTCTGAAATGTTTTTGGATCTCTCTAGCAAGAGGTGGCATGTTGAATGAGTACTCCTGCCAAAGATCCTTCAACTTGGCAGGCATTCCGGTACAAGCAAACACATGCATACATATTATCATGTATTATTATTATTATTATTACTGCTGCTGTTGTGGTGGTGGTGGGGTGGAATGGATTTGATTAGAGAAGACTTATTGGAATCGAGTATGGAATAGAGACTACTCGCTACGTCTTGCAGGTTGTACGCTAACTGGTCATCATGTCAGTCAAGCGAGTCATATAAATTGTCGTTAATGTCATAGCATGTACTTGTGATCACTCTCTTTAGATGATGCTTGGTTTATAGTCTACTATCCATGATGATATCATATCATGTATAATAATGATCATAGAAAGGTGCATAGCGCACAATCACAATGGCATGTAAGTAAAATTTGACAGCAATGCGGAACGCGATTTTCTTGAAGTGTTCTTCAACTTGAAACTTGACGTAGGTATTCATAAATTCAACAAAGAAGTTGCTACTCGGCGCATGGAGTGTGTATGTAAGTTTACACTGCGCGGTGCTTTGATTCGTGTATTTAACAATTTCTAGACCCTACGCAGCAATTTGGCAAAGCATTCTCCACAATTAAATAAATAAGTATGTAAATAAATAGAAATTGATGGTTGCATCTTCATTATTGGTGACACGTTCTTCTCAGATTGGGAGACATTTCAGGGGGAGAATTAATGGGACTGTTTAATTTTTTGTCACCTTCTGCGCAAGCCTACTTGATTTGTTCTGGCTCTTCGTAGGGAGTGTGGCTACGTTGTTGTATTGTACGTCGGTAGTACTTGAAATTCCAAACATGACAATCACAATTTGATTAAAGAGACAGTATGTCGATTAGCGATGTAGCTAAACACGACTTTTAGATGTGGTAAGACCTCATGCGGCGATAATGGATTATTATTGAAAAGTGCAATATTGTGGCAGAGGTTACTTGTAAACGGGAATAGTGTAGTATGCATACTAATCCCTTTTTTACAATAGCAAATAAATTCCGAATTACTGATGAAGACGGAGACTCATTACACTTGATTTTTTAATCTTATCCTGTACTATTTGCATAAATAGTGGATTTGCGTGACATTGAAAAAAAGTTGTGTTAAAAACAACAAGCATTGAATAAAAGTAACTCCAGAAAGCATGACCGCACATCGACGACATCGAAATGTTATCGGCTCGAATTTTTTATGGCATTTTTCTTAAAATATATGTGCATTGTCAGGTCATAAATAGCGTTTCATAAATGACGGCTGTAATTATAAAACAGATACAAGTCTGATGAGCCTAATCCTATTCCATAAAATACAATCAGAAATTAAGCTGTTAATAAGATTATAGAAGACAAATGTGTCAATTGTGCGCAGCTCACATATAATTCAACCAGTGCCTGAATAAAGAAAGATACCAGTAGGACATTTTTTTCTTCAATTTATTGCATATTTTGGCGACAAAAAATTTGACGAAAAGCCTATAAATTCACACGACCAGAACAGCCGTATGAATGGATCAGATCAGGGTCATCCAGACAACTTACGTTATTACTGCGCGTATTAAAGACGCAAATAATACAATCAATAGTAGGAAGAGTCTAACTAAAATAGGATATTTTTCAGTTGACCAGTAGTGGCCAGGGGAATTTGAGCTGCTTATTTTGCCGTGTCGTACACTACAACTGTGGTGATGATACTGCGCTTTGATAAAAACGACAGAAAATATTATTATGGAATGTCGACGTCAAGGGCTCGGTTGGCTGGTCGATGAACATTTTTATTTTGATCAATTTTTTGTGCACTTAAATAACGCATTTTTGTAACGTAATGACAAGCTATCTTAAACGCCTGTCTACTGTGGTGAAGCATTTTTGATACAGGTAAAAATGTTTATCTTGCTCTAGGTGTGTGCGTACATATGTTGCTACTAGTGCGTCTCTGTCTCTCTGTGACTCAATTCGTTAAGCTTACTTCATCATCAAATTGTTATCAAACCCCCTCAACACACAGAGATCATACTACAGATATTCCACGTCAGTTCGTCATTAGCATCATCGTCGTCATCCTCCTAAATATTTTTTTTCGAACAAATACAAATATCTACTCTACTTTATCCATTTTTCAGTCCTCAAAACAAGACTAAAGACCACTACTGCCCCACCTCTCTCTTGTAAACTAAGTGCTAGTCCAGTCAGCCTTCAACATCCTTGTTAACAGCAGTGTAACATACACGTAATATCAACGAATTTCATCACCGTTTTTTTTCAACCCTGTTAAGAATGACAAAAACAAGTACTTTGTCTTATAACGATTTGATGTATTTATTTATAATCAAACGGCGCTGCCAATCCGCTGAACTCTCCGTAAGCACCATCATCATCATCATCATCATCATCATTCTCGTCACTGTAATCGTTACTGCCAAATGAAAGGAATGTCATGCTGACGATTATGATGGTGATTTCTACTTAATCTTAACATTTGACTTATTATACTAACCTCATGCAGCGTGCAGTGTAAATGCAATCACATAATCAATGATGGTGAGTCACTAGGTATTTACTAACAACAACCCATATAGCACCTACTCCTAATGTCGTTTGACTATTTTATACGTCAGCGTTCAACCCCATCCCATCCCATCATCGCCACCACCACCATCGATCTTTTCAGCTTTAAGAAGCCGAAAAACGAATAGACCACGACGATAATCATCATTTTGACTAGCCATGTGTCCATGCTTCTTCGTCCACAAAAATGCCAATAGTCCGTTCTTCAACACGCATCCAGATATGATCTATTTTATGTTGCTCCACATAACACACCGTGGTGAGCAAAATAATCCCAACCACAACGCTACGGGTTTAATGGCGTCTTGTGATGTTTTAAAATGAAGGTAGTTTTTAATGTTTGCCAGCTTGCCTACACGACTGACAGAAATGTAACTTATAGTCATGCACACTGAGAGAGGAGAGAGAGAGCGCGCGCTTCGTGTACAGACTACAAACATTTGAATGACTTAACCCTGGCATCAAATCAATCATTAAACTCCTCCGCCACAGTCATGTTTGATGATATGATCAGTGAAAAATTAAAACTGCACACCACAACAATACAACAACAACCTGCTCAATCAGTGCATTGCATGGTCCTTTTAGCAGTACTTACGTACAAACATGCGCGGCTATTATTTATCATTAGGAATTTTTGCAGTGTACACCTCTGAATTTGCTCGCACTTGAAGCACCCAGTAGGAAGCGGATTTACAAGACAAGATATTGACAGCATACCAAGAATTTACAGCATTTACTCTTGTAGTATACTTTTTAAACCTTGACAAAAAGAGTATCGTTTCATCACACTCCCCCAAGCAATTAAAGTTCATATAACAATTATGGAGGCTGCTAATACAACAACAGGCAGGTATTTACGCAGCTATTTATTTGCCAAACAGTAGCAGCAGCTTTGAAGGTATCCAAAAAAGGGAGTGACATCTGCACGAGTATATACATCATCATCCCTCCTTGTGTGGCTTTGTTGGATACTTCAAAATAGAGCTTCTGTTTAGTATGTCATAGTCCGAGACATAGACAACTTAAAAGTGTTAGGAATTTGGTAGATAGGCAGTTCTTCAAGTTTGTTTCTAGTGTCTGGCAAGGGTTCGTGAGTGATATATTATATTACGTAACGCGTAGTTAGGTAGAAATGAAGCATTTTGTTGATCTATGAAGAGACCCAGAGAGAGACCTAGATTATAGGCTGTTCCAAATACTAACCGTAGATCCTAGCGATAAAAAATATATTTTTTGCTGGCGGACCGGATATATGTAAATGAAAAATGATTAAAATTCAAAATGTCATGATTTACCACGAATCGGGGATTGTTATCAAATTAATCGAAGATTCGAATTCAATACGACCCATATTCCATATCTGGAGCTGGGTAGTAGTAGTTTTTAGGTATGTTGTTTTGATAGCTAAGTCTAGTTTATGCATCCTGATTTTGTTGGCTAAATCAGATCCTGCACGCCTCGCCAAACTTGCTGCTGTGGATGGTAAATCAACGTGTAAACATGTAGTGTCATTGTCGTCACTGGGATTTATAAATACAATGAAGGATGTTCCATACATAAATATTGTGGCTGTGTGGGGTGCGGCTATAATATATGTTTTAATGCGATTATCTGGGTATACAATCATGTGGGTAAGTAGGTAGGCAGGTAGGTGTTCTTTTACGCGCCAACCTCTTGTCAACAACAATACAACAACGCGAACAAATTTTTTACTTAGAAAACTACTTCTGACAGAGTATGTGTCGCATTTTTACAAAAAAATATCAAAATTTATTGTACTTTTATCCTTAGCCTTAGCTCGCTCACTCGGCACATTTCAAATGAAATTGGCTGTCTGGTTATCATCCCACAATCGTATTAATAATTTAAGAAAATTGTCGATAATATATTTAAGTTATAAATAAATAAAATAATCAATAAATGCTTGGCTTGACGAGATGATCGAAACGTGTTTTTTTTTCTAACTCATCGCTCATCCTTTCATTTTTTCTTGTGCATGCAACCTTCAGCGTCATTTATGCTCCAGTTGATGCAAACAGATTTTGGGATTGGCGAAATAATGCTCGTAATTACATTTACCCTGTTGTGATGCTTCAATCAACGTGGTGCCAACGTCAGTTGGGGTCGAGGTACATAAAAGTGCAACTTGTTAAAGAATTATCCAATTCCAGAAACTTTTTACCATTATGACGACGATGTTGTCCAGAGACTCCAGTAGAGTCAAGCAAGACTCATGCTCGTGTGGAGTCATGTTTCATGTATATGTGGTAAAAATGTGTGCATTTTGAGTGTCCTTCAAATTTCTTGTAGCACTACCCTATTTAGCTCTCCAGGAAGCTGGGAGTCAGCCAATCGAATAACCATCATCATGTTGGTTGGTGCAGACCCATAACCATATCATCCATCCTTGCACATTTTTGTTGCATAACAAAGCACTGGTAGAAGGAAAATAACAATTATTAAACTCGACTACCTTTTTTGATATCAGTATAGGCCAACCACTCATATTTTAGTGCACCACAAATGCAAATGACAGATTAATTTTTTTATTGTCACGGACAAATGGCAACACGTACAATGTACAAGATGCATGTGTGATACGATTCGAGCCAGACAAAAATAAAAATGTGTAGCTTGATGATGAAGCAAATGTCATAAAAATTTGGCTGCTGTTGCTGTTGAAAAGTACAGCAAAAAGAAAAAATGTACGTGAAATTAGACTTCACACACCGTGAATACATACACTTCACGCATACTACAGTAAGGAGCCCCCAAAAACAATTTTCTAATTTGAGGCTCACAAAGAAAGATAAAAAATACTGTATCCATCAACAAACAAGCTGTAAACAAAAGACGTAAAAAATTAGCTTCTGAATTTTTGCTTATGCAATGGCAGCATGGCAAGTAACACATCATAAACGTAGATAAATAATGTGCCATCATAGTTAAAATAATATGCTAATTTCCATGCATCAGCTGAACTATTGAAGCAAATTCGTTAGAAACGGATCTTACATGAACGCTACACAAACAGATAGACCTGACTCCCAGAATCCTACACGTTTTGTTGTAAAAAAAACTTCATTTACATGTCCCAAAATTGTCGTACCTCTCTTTTGTAAGAAGTTGGAGTGAATGAAAGCAAATTGAAAATTGCGCAGCAGTAATTTCGTAGGGTTATTCTCTAATTTAATAATTGCTACGTGAAATGGCAAAGTGTGGCAATGTTTTTGTTTCATGTAATGCATGTGGTGAGTGAAGACAAACAATCTGTATCTCGGTCTTATTTGTCGCATTAAGGCAACTTTTTTGTTTCATTTTTTTTCTTCTTCGATGTAAAAATCCAAATATTATTATCATTATCATATGATTGTACACTACGCGTGACGAAACAATTTATAGTTTATTTATTATTAAAATGATAATGCGTTCATTCATTACAAGGATTCAGTACTGTAGTTAATTTTCCAGCAGTATATCCAACCGACCAGTTCGTTAGTACCGTTTTTCATGTAACGCAATTTCATCAAAATTAAAGGATAGTTGTATTTGTGTTATAGTTGATATCATGGAAGAAAATAGTACATGTAAAAAAAAGTCTGCTTTGACTTGACTTGACAGAAAAATAAAAACTGACTTACTTTATGTTACACAAAAAAATTAGATAAGTTTTCCTTCCAGTAAAAAACACACCTGATAGTAAGAACGCCCTCATTCTAGTACGATCATACGCTAACCAGATAAATTAATAGGTGAGTTGCAAGTTACGGATGATGATGATGATGATGAAGTAGAAGAAAAAAAAATCAAATTGTAAGTACTGCTGCTTATGATATTAAATGTGTATGTTAGATATGCCTACGCGCATAAAAAGTTGATCTGCAATAGACGATCAAAGCAAAAAATGCGTTAATAAGTGAGGACAAGGAAATGAAGAATATATGCTTGTTGTTTGTTGATGCTTCTTGCTGTGCGTGCGTATAACTGGCAACTGGGCACTGTGAAAATGTGCACTGCACGCTGCTCCTGCCTGCCGCCAACCGAAGTCTCGCTTGAAAGAAAAAAAAGTAAAGACAAAAGTATTAAAAAGTCATAAATGTACATACATTCATATGCCTTATTGCATTTTTACGCAGTGTGTGTCTGCTACGTTTACTGAATTATAAATAATTCTTCTTGAATGAATTAATAATAGTTGATAATAATAATAATAATAATAATAAAATAATAACAATATGACCAATGATAATCGGCAACGAAAAGCATTCCCAGCAGCGCTGCTGGCCATGTGAGAATAATGTTTTTAGAATTTGGCAAGCCCCTCCAGGATAAAATACTTTTACTAACACTGACTGTGAGATTGGAATTGCAGTGTCATTCTCGTCTGTTATTTACGTCACCCTTTCATACAGTAACATGTAAACATTATTTTATTACTGTTTATAAATTCAAGCTCAATTATTTTTGTCAATCGATGGGTTATAAATTCAAGTTTAGCGCTACCTCAAAACTGATACGTTTAGCGTTTGTATTGTTTTAATGCATATTTAACCCTCCCTGTATTATGTAAAAAAAAATATTGAATAATAATTTATTAATCAATAATTTATGGGACTTTTTACATTTTTTGTGCTACATTTCCTATCCCTGATTGGCTTTTGCATAACTTTGTATTGTAAGTACTGTAAGTAAGCACAATATATTATTATAAGGTTCAAATTAATTCATAAAATTTGAAGCCTCATAAATGGATGCGAAATTAGGAGGAACCTCCTTCTCTGCGTCATTACGTATATTAAGGCTTGCGTTTAAGGTCAAGGTCATTTTACTTAGACATTTACACAGGGAAAAAAGGTAATGAATTATTTAATCAGCTGCTGTTTTATTGATTAACTACATGAACTAGATAGAATTATGTGTATTTTTCGCAATTGGATCCAATCCCGATATGCAGCACTGTCAACACGCCATCATCACCTCACGTTCGTTCAATCAGCAAGAAATATATGCCCACGCCAAAAGATATTTTTAAAAAAAATTGTTATATCACTTCCGCAACCGCAATTAACACATTCTAAGGTGGGTCCACTGAAAGGAATGGATTTACCCTAATGGTGTATGGAAGCTCCTTCTCTTTTGATGATCACCAAGTTATACTCTCTGACTCACACTAACAACACATGTCTACCTTTTGCTCACACTTCACACCTGTATCGTGCATGCATAATAATTAAACAATGTTGAGGCTTAACGCGTTCAAATTTTGATAGATTTAAATGCACATAGTCAGCAAAATTTACATTGAATGCTAATCACAGGCTGCTGCTGGCTCATGATAATAAACATTGATATCCAACCTGTGTCTATTTCATTATCGTCTTTGTTTTTTAATAAAAAAAAAAGAGTTTATTATGCGCCAGGGACTATAATACTGAATGCAATGGTGTTGGAATATTCAGGATATGCATATACGATTTTCTTTCGAAGGCTCGGATTAAATTATCATGTTTGTAATTGCATTTACGTTTGTTTTTGAAATATGCAACATGGCATGTCACGTCACATGCTTTAACTCCCTCAAGATTTATTGTTGCCAGAGTCCATCTGTTTCCTGTTTGATCACCACAAGATAATTCCATGATTAGAGCGATTGTGTTTCGAATAATTTTTCTTTTCTGCGAAGTGATATTACTAGCTATTCGAGCGTGTAGGAAAAAAGTGCGACGGGGAAGAGAAAAACAATCAGTTTACTGATGAAGGTAAGTAGCAGAGTGATGAAGTTTTCGCCTTTTAAAGTGCTATATTGTGACATGCTTCATTATCTTCGATCAATCATGTTTTTATTTATTGTTATTAATTCATTCGTCTATATGGATTATCACTCGTGTTGTATCGTAGACATATTTGTTCTCAGTGAGACTGACTGCACAAAAATTTTGTATAAAGGGTGTACTACAAAGACGGAGAGGCGCGTTTTCATGGAGTTGAGATGAGGAGATCCTTTGAGCTCTCTGAATGATTAAGTACATCACACTAGCGAGATGCACGACAGAGACAACAGGCATAGGGGGATTCTTCAAAGTCAGATTTTTTGTTGAGAGGCGAAAGAATTTGGTTAATAGCCGAAAGCAGTATTAGACAGCGACGAGGGAAAAAAACGTGCAACCAACCGTACAAACATAACAATTAGTGATGAAAGCGATTTTGTCTTTGTAACTGGAGGAAGGAACCACTTGAATGTAGGAAGTGTAAAAGTACTTTTTATAACAAAAAGGGTGCAAAAAGCAGAGTACAATTATTACTTGACATTAAAAAAGGAGTTAATAGGCTTAATTTAAATACTTAATTGTTCGACATAGATGGACTATTACTCAAGAAGAGGATGAATAAGAGTTATGGGACTGGGAAGATGCATAATGGGCATTGTTTAACTGCATATATTACATTAGCACTTCTGTGAAGAAATTGTCTTCTGTGTGTACACGACGAGGCAAGTAATAATAACAACTGACGCTGCCGTTTTGTAGTGATATCTTTGTTGTTGATACAGCGGAGAATGTGCCGTGTACTGTGTACCCTACCTAAATATTAGGCTCTTCAGTGGAAGATTAAATTTTTTGGGTAATGATGACCTTGTGTCATCTCCCATCTTTTTTTATCTTGTTGTTTTGACCATTGTTGTTGGTGATTGTACACTTGATGGAATTTTTTTTACCTTTTGTCTGGTATATCCCTAAAATCCCTGCAACAAAACCGGTTATTACATTATGTGTATTATTTACTTAGAATATTTCCTCGTCATTCATAGACACAAAATATATGAGTCAATCAATAAGAAATAATTATCATTGAGCACAACAAAACCAACATAATCTGGAAAAAACTGTTGCTTTCAAAACATATTATGACGGTCACCTTTTCACGGCTCACATGCAGTAGATTTTCTGAGAACGGAATGGTTTTGGTGCCTTTCTACGTTTGCTCATTTTTTATGATTTTAATAACGACGTTTTAAAGAACGGAATGATTGTAAGAAGATTTCAAGTGTGCCGCTAACACACATTTATTTATTTATATTGATGCGCGATGAAACGAATGAATTGCAATAATTGCGCACCCACAACATTTACCGCCATCACGTATCACACATGAACAAAACTGGTTATAAGTCTCGTCGTCGTCGTCATCATCAACAACGACGACGATGACGAACATCCCATTGACCTTCAGCGTATTTGGACAGAAGCGTTCTTCCACAAAATTCATTTACATCCGGATTAGCCCTACATTGATTCATGGAACCACTGCTAAGCCAACACAATATTTTCTAGCAACCTCCATTTTTGCTCCCTCTCTTCCTGTGTCCGTCTTCTTGTCTGCTACCGACTACCGATCTGCTGCTGGAAAACACGAATCAACATTGATTTTTATGACTGATATATTACATTTCTGATTAGTAATGCAAAAGGTGATGGCGACGGTTGATGTGTTGGCCACAGGGAACGGAACAAGTGTTGAATTGTTGAGGCATAAATATACACGTTCACTTCGCATACGAAGGCATACCCCCACAATTACCGCCTGGCCGAGAAGAAGATGATGTGCAAGAAAATGACAGGAAAGTAGCTACAAAATAAAGATTGAACCGTCATTATCGTAGCAATAATTACATTAATGATTGCCTTTGATTCTAAACAATGGAGAATGACGTGCTGTCATACAGACCATTTTTGATGAACCTACCTACCTGCACCGTACATCAGCTCTACGCTTATTTGTCTCAACAAGACGCCAAATCAAATCAGCCGTACGAGTATGGCGTTGAGTAATCTGCAGGAGAGTGATATTAAATTATACTATCTCACTCATTATTTAGGTATCCCAATTTATTGCCACTGTTGTTGATTTAGATTTGCTTATTACTATGCAAAATGCATAAATAATTGAAGATTAGGTTGAGGTACAACATATATTGAACTATATGAGTCGACCTGACCAGACGCCATTGTCGATTATTACCATCATCATCAGGCAGGTTGTGTTGCGTATTGCTGATTGTAATGGAAGGGTGAGTAGTTCTCCATGATAATTTTTTTAATGCAGTTAGTCAATTATGTGAGTTCATGTATGCCAATAATAAGGTTTTGGGTTGAGGCATCCCTCCTTCTTTAGGTACTGCAAAACTTGCCACCACCATCATCAAGCACATAAATAGATGGCCATGAACTTGTAATAAAAAACAGTGTAATTTATGTTATGTTAAACGCCTCTGATGGATAATATCCTTTCGCTTGCCGCAATAGGAAGGAAGTTAGGAAGTGAAGTGACAAAATCCAGCTGTCTGGTCAGTTTAGCGGGCTACAAAGTAGTCATTCCAAGAAGCAAAAAAAAATACGAGATGAACTTCATATGGGTCCACTTTGATGTGTACAAGTATTATGCATATATCCGGTCCATTATTGCGTGTTGCAAAATAACAATATAAATAGTTTTTTTAATATTATTAATAAAGATATGCACAAGTGTATAGTAACCCGTCAACTTCACTTTTTTATGATCACTTTGAACTTGAGACGAACAAAAAAGTAGTTCATTTCGGTGAACATTTCCAATCGTGTAACGCACCATCTTTTGCATGTACAATCTTTTTATTTTTGCTTTTGTTTATTATTGACTAAATTAGCTCGGCATTTCCATCCACCCTTTGGCCATATTGCACACAACAGGTATGTTTGTTTGTCAAAAATGCTGTAAGGACTCTTGCTAAAATAATCTTTTGAATATGTTAGGTGTGCTTGGCGTTGTTGTTGTACACTTCTGCTGCTGCTGATGATGTTGACGCCGCCGCCACTGCTGTTGTAGCATGTAGGATGAATCTATCTGGTCAATCAAATGGATAGACAGACAACCGTACCCAAAAGTAAAATTTGGCGTTGTGCTAGTGGTGCTGTATAGTTGATAGTAGTCGTCAGTAGTATACCTGCAATTATACAATGATCATGTTATTAACTGAAATAAAGCAGAGTAGGCAGGTGTCATAGTCGTCATGATGAGACTTGATCAGAGGAATGAGTACCGCTCAAAAAGGAAATGACCTGCTGTCCTGCTGAACGACAATCTGTTTGGTGAACTTGACAGTGAAATAATTATTAGCGATAGTAATTTTTTGTGGGGCTATAAATATACTAAAATAAAACGCTATATATATACACATACTGGTAAGGGTGTATGTGTGTGTGTGTGTGTAAGTGGCGGTGATGGCGCTGGCAAAGTTGGTATGACGTGCTGAAACAAGTATATAAGCGTGTGGAATATACACAAGTACCAGTCAGTTTGTTATATTTCCACCTCGCCTTCTCGTCAAAAGAGATGGATGTATTGTCATATTTTATGCACAAAAAAGAAATTACTTAAACGGATGGATGATCAAGACGGATGCGTAATACTTTATTCAATCAGGCATTTTATAATCCTGTCAGCGTAAGACATGTGTGAGGTCACTTTAATGCAAAGGGCCACAAAAACCTGAATGTTTATGCGTGTCATATTATGTGCATAGCGTTTCTAGCTCCTCCAATGCGAATAAATAAACAATGAAGGAAATGAGTGATGCAATGGACTTCTTGTTATCTCATTTAAACTTTTATCAATTAAGGGTTCAACGCCTAAAGTTATGATTGCGTCGAATGCTGTAATAATATGTAATGTATGGAAGACAGTCGGACTTTAATTTAGAAATAAAAGGTTACTGGCCAAAAATATTATTGTGATTTTATTGTCAGAAAAAAAAATCCCTGTGACAGTGACTGCCCCGAGTACCTGTGGTCATTTGGAGCATACTTTTGGGAGTTCGCAGCATGTATGAGTGGGCTGACTAGCTTCACAGTTTACTTCCTGTTTTTGTCTCTTTTGGAAATCTTCAAAAGTCAACAAAACAATGTGCAGGGACACGACACGATCGAGATATGTATGTATGATATTTGCCCGTCGTCATCATCATGTGTGCGAAAAGGAGGCAGCATTTGGAAGAGACACATCATATCTTTTATTTTTCTTTCTGTTAACCTGAACAATCGACATGTTAACAACAAACGTCAAACAAAGAATAATAAAAGGTAACATGTATTGTTAAATAAGACATGGGGGTATTTTTCATATCATTTTTCATAATAGCGCACAGTCCATGAAAAATAATCGGAGGAGGAGCCGTTTGGCATTACATGTTAAATAGCATTTAAAACGAAAGTGGGCTACTAAATCCAAATCGTAGTCAAATTTTAATCCTTCACGAAGCTGTAATAAGATGCTATATAGCATTAGTTTAAATAACGAGCTCTCATTCACACATCATTATTACCCATAATCAGTTTATTTATGCACATATTTGCGTTCGATAAAGGCGTACGTGCAGGCAGAGCGAAATGCACATCAAAGTAAACAAAATCCTTTGGGGATTTTCATTGTTTTACTCTCCACAGGTATATTCTCTGTCTCTCTCTGGAGTGCACAGAAACGTGCGTTGCATAATAAAAATGAATGCCGAGGAGGAAATGAAAATGAGTACCGAATGGTGTGAGGGGATTTGAATAAATGAGAGGAGACTTTTTAGTCTTAGGAAGGTGTTTATTAGCATACAAATGAGGTACGAGGTTATTTTACGAGCTGATAAGTTAGACCTCATTAAAAAATATTTATGTTGATCACCAATCACCATTCCAAACTGGCCTACCATGTGCATAAAGAGCAGAATATTTTATTTATGAGAACCTGTGTCTATCGATAATGAATTATCTCTCTGGTCTCTTAGTAGTTGGAGTCATTTCATGAGAAGGAATCCCTTGAGTTGGCCCGTGTGCAACAATGCAGCACCGAAGGGTATTACCAAAGTAAATTTTGGTTGTCTGCTTACCACAACTGCAATTGGTCTGGTCCGGCAGTTATTCTGTGGGCATAATAGAAAATGCATTAAAATGAGAAATTGTGAGGGATAGTTGGGGGATTGGGCTGACCCGTCTTCCTGTTCAGAGGAACCAACTAAATAACAAAACAAAAGATTGTGAAATGATAATAATTTTTTCTGAATTATTAAAAGTGGCATAATGAGATGACACCTTGCGAAACCGCTTCCGGTGACATAAATAAATTATAAAACACTTTAATTACTGCTGCTGCAGATCCACTCAACTAACAGCTTTTATAATGAACTTCCTTGATATGAAAAAATAATTATAGATCATAATTGATTAATTAACTGGCAAAAGCAATTTTGGAGGGATGTAAAAATTCAATAAACCAACGTAATTAGTTGTGTCCGTAGTCCGTAGTAGTACACAGTTAGAAAGGAAAATGCGAACAGGAGAATGGATGGAAGCAGTTGGATTAATAGAAAAAGTGGTTAATGGAACACTAAAAATATGGAAAACATGCCTACACTTCAGCAAGGATGTCGTTACATCTTAATTACAGGTGGACAGACAGACCATATTTTACCTGTGTGTGCCATAAATGAAAGGGAATGAAGATGTAACTGTAACTTGATACCAAGCTCGTACTTTTAGGTAAAATATATAATTTTATAGGTAAATGATGCAAAATTGTTGTGACGTCGTGTAAGTACCTATAAGCCCTAGGAACATGCTAATGAATGATGTTAATGACGATTACGATTGGTAGCGTGATATGTGTATCCATTTATATATGCGCTATGAATCTTCTGGGCCCATGTCAGACCTAACCTGCTTTGTCCAAGGCTACCTGGTGCTCAAAGTCGGTAGTGTTTGACGCTTAAGATTTTTAATGTTTATTTGCGAGAAAATACATGAACGTGTGTGTGTACACAGTGAAATTTGGAAGCTATAAATAAAACAATAAAAAATATCTTGTCACATTTTTTCCAGAGCAGATAAATATTTTCCGTACAAATAGCTACAATTATTTTGATGCGAAACTGCAGCTTCCATTACACAGTTAGTAGGTTGATACGTTTGGCACAACTTTATTCTTTAGTGTTTATATAAAAACGTCTATAAAATGTTTAATTGTTCAAATAGTTCTGGGGAAATATACACGGCAGTGGTGAGAGCGTGATGACGAAATAAAAATGTTAACATATTTACTACATTAAAAATTCATGACCAATTAACTCATACACGCTGGAAGTGGAAAGGACAACTTAGTTTTTATTAATTCAAGTTACTAATTTAACAGCAACAAATTTTTGAGCCTGCTGCACCATTTCCTCCAGCGGCTCCACTTCCGTTCATGGTTACTGCGTTTGGCTTACAGATCTTGGCTCTCCCGTTGGATTCAACAACGATGGTGCAGCTGAATGTTATTATTGTGCACTTTCGTCCGTCTGGGTCCTCTTGAGAAGGTTTGGAGATGCCGTAGCTGGGAGAGAATCCATCTTGACCTACTAGCCCCGTTGAAGTTTGCCCATGAATTCCAGGTTGCACAGCCTGTCCTGGTTGCTGACCTGGAACCAGTCCTGATTGCCCGTTTCCGTTAACTCTATGTGTGTGTCCATTTGTCGTCCCTGTGGGGATCTGCTGTTGAGTATATCCTCCGGTGTTATAACCATTTGTCACGTAAGACTGTCCATTCCTACCGTTGGTAGTCGTTGTAGTGGTAACTTGTCGATGGCCATTTTGATAACCAGGGGATCCTGTTCCAGGTGTGTATACAGATGGGGACGTGTGTGTAGAGGGTTGCCCTTGACCTCCTCCGTATTCATTGGTGTATACCGTGGGAAGTTGACCAGTGGTAGAACCGCCGACACCTGTGTGCCCTTGTCTGTATCCTGCTGCATCTGTACCTAACCCATTCGTAGTAGAATGCGGGCCAAGCACTCCCGCTCCGTTTGTTCCCGTACTACCACCGCCGGGGTGAACTTGATGTACGCCACCACCGGGAGATACACCTGTTGCTCCACCTCCGTTTCTAATAGGTTGTTGACCCGTAATTGAAGGTTGTCCAGTCTGACTTCCATAGTCGTAAGTAGCATGGCCATTTCGCAAACCATTTTGCGGCCGACCGGCAATTCCTCCGCCGTGGGGGATTCCGATTCCGCCAGTACCAAGATTAGAAGTACCGATACCACCGTTTTGAGATAACTGCTGTCGTTGTCCAGCACTGCCAACTCCTACTTGTTGATCTTGATATCTATGAATGCCAGGAGCGCCACCTGGTTGACTAGATTGATCGTATCGAATGGGAATATACTGACCATTCCCAGCATTTCCAAAGTAGACTGTTTGTGCTTGAGCCTGACCAAACCCATTCGTGGATGCATATGCTCCGGGAGTACTACTTTGGGAATAAGGGCGTCCTGAAACACCGCCCCCTGTAAAATATCCTGCTCCATTCGTCCCCGAAACAGTTCCTCCATAAGTCCCAGCTCCACGCTGTCCACCAGTCCCAGTTCCACCTTGTGAAGGAAGGCTTCCACCGACTCCACCTTGTGTATGTAGGTTTCCACCACCTCCACCTTGCGTGTGTAGGTTTCCACCACCTCCGCCTTGGGTGTGTAGGTTTCCACCACCTCCACCTTGTGTGTGTAGGTTTCCACCACCTCCACCTTGTGTGTGTAGGTTTCCACCACCTCCACCTTGTGTGTGCAGGTTTCCACCGACTCCACCTTGTGTAGGAAGGATTCCACCGCCTCCACCTTGTGTTCGGTAATGACCATTACTACCAGCACCCGTATGCAAACCGGATCCAACTTGTCCGGGTTGAGATAGAGTGGATCCGGGTACGTGACCATGTGCATCTCTTTGAGCACCAATATTTTGACCAGGAACTTGTCCACCTTGAGTATATCCATTGCCGTAATGGGTAGATGACCCAGATGGAATTACGCCTTGACCATTAGTGCCACCAAGTTGTGTACCGTATCCTCCTCCATTTTGCCCATGTGCACCCCCAGCAATTCCCCTGCCAGGCCCAATACTTCCTGGTGACCCTGTAAGCTGTCCTAATCCCAGATTGTTGCCAGCTTGTCCATTTCTGACTCCAGTCCCTAACAATGATCCTGAGCCTAGTTGTTGACCAGTTCCAAACCCGCTGCCACCTTGGCCATTCCTCCCGCCTGTAACGCCTCCTGTAGTATAACGCGAGTCTCCAAACCCATTCGTGGACGTTGGAACTCCCCCCATTCCAATTTGATTCAAATCTCCTTGATGCAAACTATGAACCCTTCCCACTGGAGTAACGTGGTCATGTCCTGCGTAACCGTTTCGCAATTGTTGGGAATGTCCAGGTACTTGACCGTCCCCATAACCTGTCCCGCTCCCGTATGGAACTCTAGAAACACTTGGAGAAACCGACTCATCAAACAGTCGGGTTCCAGGTATAAAGCCCGATCCCGGTCCTACGGCTCTACCCCCATGTCCACCAGCCCCTCCATATTGCCCACCCGCTCCATTCGAATAACCTCCTAAAGCTCCAGCACCCGGTCCACCACCAATACTTGCCATGGTTCCACCAGAAGTGGCACTGGCACTAGCCATTGATTCATCCCCTTCTTGTCGAGCCAAAGAAACTTGTACCTGAGAACTGGATGGCCCTTCCCCTAATCCAGCAGCCTGACCAGAACCAGCACCACCACCGAGAGAAAGCTGTGCCTGTGCATTTCCTGAAGAGCTGGTGATAGTATCAAACACAAATTTGACCAACCAGTTATCAATAGTTAAAATTTTATTATAAAACGGTGTACCTAGCAATCTGCCCACGTATCCCAACACCAGACAGTTGAACTTGAGATTGGCTCATTCCACTGTTCTGTGACTGAGCCTGACCAGAGAAAAATCCACTGCCAAAAACTTGTCCTTGAACTTGTGACTGGCTAGACTGTCCTAATAATTAAGTGAATTATATTCATAATATTATAATATTTATTTGGATTCTCTTGCAACTTTTACAACATTAATGCTTTGTTAACACCTGGTAAACTTGGGTTTGTGTAAGCTCTCGCCTCCCCTGTGGGCCCTTGCGTCCGATAATAGCTATTTGACTGCCTCTTCCTCCGTGTATGATGGGTTTGTGGAAGGGAGCTCTTTTTATCCAATAATGGAATCTTTGCCATGTCCAATATGGGCAATCCCCTGCAGAATAAGAGACCGGACTCGGATATGAGACTTTGTTTTGTTTCAAGCAATTCCCTATCCCGCCCAGTACATATTTCTTTCGATGGAATCGGTAATTTGAACGTAGGAACGTCCGCATTTCCTGATGCCTCTAAAATGTTTTCTGGGATTTTTTCCACTAAGCAGGCCGGAATGGATGCATCTTTGTAAAATATTAAACCCTGACACACAATTAAAAAGGACAGGATTTAAAATAATTGTTGGACACCACTGATGACGCATTTTAACAGTTTACGGCAACATGTATTCTGACCGATTCATAGTCCAGCAAAGCTCTGATCTCAGGATTCTCTTTGGTCGTTTCATTTGGAATGGCTTGGGGCGACTTCAAAGTTTTTTCCACATTAATTTTTACAACATTAGCGTTACTTAATTAATTTTACAGTGTGTTTGAAAGATTTATGTTTACCCTTACCGGTTCCGGGGCGGCTGTTACAAACAATACGCCACAATGTAATATTGCAACCGTGCAAAGCAAACGTCTCATTTTTACCACGGTTGATGGAAACGCGTAGGTGCAAAATACACAAAATTTCATTACTGCGGGTGATTTACAACTAATAATGTTTAGTGTTGCTGGCCGCATAAAACCGCCCCATTAAGCTGATAAAGAAGTGAAGTAGGTACTTAGCATTTTAATTACTGGATAAGTTGATGCGTATAATATTATGCAGACTGCATTAGTGTAATAAACTTTCAGCGTGTATTTCATTTTGCCGAGACTTCTCTAGACAGCAAATTTTTGAAACAATGACAATGTATGAAATTCGATTTGATTACAAACACGACTGAAACAACGATTAAGCATGCATTTATAAATTACTTAAACATTTTAGCCAGAAGAGCGAAAGGTCATAGTCATCATGATGAGGAGGCTTCAGATGGCCTGTGACCCAAGCCTGTCCTGTTCATTGATTCGTCAAGTTGAAATATGAAGCTAACCTTATCCAACTGACAGGAATGAGCTCATTCCTATATGATTGCGCTCATTTCAGACAGTTTCATCAAAATAAAAAACGATCCAGAAAATCATAATAACAATTTTTCTAACGTTAAGGTCCATGACCTACAATTGCAAAGCAAAATCCTTTTATTTGATATTATATGCATTAAAAAATCGCATGATGATGAGTTAAAGTTAAGCGCATCGTCAGTAACACGAGTATAATGGAGATTGTAAACACAGTAATCATAGCCAGCTTCACAGACAATTTCTGTTAAAAATAATATCCGTCTTTACTGCAATAATAAACTGACAGGGACAGACAATATCAATTTAATATACAATCATATCATATCATTTCGCCAAAAACATCGAACGGAATGCGATATACTATTAACTAACTAACATACGGTTTAATAATAGTAGTTCCGACTTGCAGCAAGGATTATTTAAAAAATTCAAAGTTGGTTATAAATTCTACATATATTGTGAGTAAACTATTCGCACGTAAGTACATAATAGTACACAATTATGTTGTCTGTAGTTGGGCAATAGGCAATTATTCATTTTGCTTACACCCGTAATTTAACTCCATTTTTTGCGCAGCAGCAGCAGCCATCTTTGAATATTAACAATACATCTATAAACTACTCATATTTTAAAGCAAGTTAATTATAATTAGGCCCACAGGCTCATTGAACAATTACGCCTGTACACATTACAGCTTCCTCTTTCCGAAAAACATAATACCTCTCTCTACATTTTTGCACATGGTTAACATTCTCTCTAGCTGGATACCACCACACCACAGGCCACATAGAACAAAAGCTTCCTAACTGCTTACTTATCCAAACACTGTCCATTCTATGCTATATAAGCAAGTCTGAAATAGTAATTGTTCAGAAGAATATATTTATTAGTACAAAAAAAAATTAAACGAGCGACACAACAAGTGACAGCCTGCTAACTTCTAAATGTTGCGTTATTAAGAGGGCAAAATGAGTTTGCATGTTTGCGTGAGCTGAAGTTGCTAACTACTACCCAACAACTATATAACTTTTACACACATCACCTTCTCATAGACCACAAAAAATGTTTCATGATCGTATCGTAAACAAAAAGAGTTCTAGCCCTGCAAACCCACAAAAGACAATACAGTTAACGAGCAATAAGGTAAAAGATGAATAATCCAACCAGCCTGACTAATACAACAGAGTATCAAGCGAAAAAGTCAATTATTATGCTTTTAAAGACGAAAAATATGCATGCAAAACAGAAGAAACGTGTACTACAAGTCTACTACTTGAAAAGTCTGACTCACTCAAAAATACGTAGAAGAAAGAAGTAAGGAGTAACAAAGTCAAGTCTGGGTGTTTTAATGATTACGCCACCTCTCAAATCTCAATACCATTCATCTACACCAAATCATGTTTTTATTGTGTTTACTGGGTCTGTATTTCACTGTAGGGATGATGTATGCAATGTAAACAGTCCGGGAAAAACCTGTTGTTTGCTCCCAACATATGATTTTTGCTGTAATTTCACAAACGAAAAAAGCATTGAAATAAATTTTAATAGTGAGATATTTGGTATTTTAATACACAATGAACGCGTACCTACGAGCAGACTAGTTTTTATATTGTGCAGCAAAATAGAGCACGGTACTGTTTTATGCAAAAAAATGTAATGGTTCGTTGTGTAGGGTGTACTGTTTTGTACATTGAGACTTGAGTGAATTTTTTGCAATGTGCATGGCGCTGTAACAAAAAAAAACTGTCTGTGCTATTGTAACATTCGTTCTAAATTGCGGTTCCAGTAAAATTGTCTGCGGTATTACTGTAGTTTGGCAAGAATACACAGAGCATTGTTCCGCAGCTTTTTGAAGCATGCAGTTATCCGCGACTTGGACGAATATTTGACACTGTACCGTTATCTGAAGGAGGAGAGAGAGAGATGGCTTCCTACTCAAAAGCACAGGAAGGGTCTGCAGTCACTTCGAGTGGCCCTTGTCCGTTCTCAATCAGCAGAACACAGAAGTGTTTGATGATTGGTGGTGTGATAAATGTGTTTATTGTAATAGTGGCATACGGTGCTTATCAGTATTTTCGAGCTGTTCCAAGTGAAATTGTGTACACAAAATTAGGGGGTGTTCAAGGTGTCAAAGGATGGTCCAGGAATAATAATGAGTTTAGCCAGTATCTCGGGATTCCTTACGCTCTCAAACCGGAACGATACGAGGTAAGGCCCCCCGTTAAAAATACCCCAGATTGTAATTTCTAGTTTTAATGACGACAATTATTCACTTACAGGCTCCGGAACCAGCAATACCATGGGAGGGTGTACGGGATGGTTCTTACTATCGATCAATATGCCTCCAAGTCGAACATTTTGTGAGTGGATTTGTTTTGGGGGATGAAGACTGCTTATACCTGAACGTGTTCAAAAGCCATGTAAATAAAATAAAAATACTTTAATGACAATTTTTTCAATGTGTTATAGATTTCAAAGTTTATAGACTAACAATAATGATGACATTGTTTTAAAAATTATTTGTCTGTTATATAAAGGTAGGAAAGACTTCCAATAAAGCTGTTATGGTATACATACACGGAGGAATATTTCATATTGGGGGTTCCACATTTGCGGGGCCAAAGTATTTTATGGATCAAGATATAGTTTTGGTTACAATCAACTATAGGGTGGGAAACTTTGGTAAGTCATATATATGGCGCGGTGCGCAATTAATTTCTACGTCATACTTAACCTTGGGACATGTAGTAATGATGAGAAAAACTAATATTTTGCTCTATGGCTTATGTTCCAGGTTTCTTAAGCACGGGTGACGACACTATTTGTGGCAATATGGGATTGAAGGTAAATCTTGGGAGTCTTACTTGGCAGAATAATGTGTAGGAGAGCGATGAAAAAAGTGGTTCTCCTCTAATTTTTTTCTCTATTTTTTCTTAGGATCAAAATATGGCATTGCGATTTATCCGAGAAAATATTGCATCATTTGGTGGAGATCCAAATAAGTAAGTGCTCCTGAAACAGGAGAGCAAAATATGAAAATTTCGATCATCGTCCAATTATTTTCAAAATTAGGGTGTCAATACGTTAAGCCCCAAAATGTCACCCTTCCAGCGGTATATGGTAATTATGTTAGGGAATAAGTATGAAGGGGATGTTTGCAATCAAATTCATATCAAAAAATATGTTTGTTTCAATCATTTTCCAGGATCACATTGTTTGGCGAGAGCGCAGGTGAACTTTTTCATTTTAAGCACATCAATACTTTTATTTCTCAAAAATAGTTTTAGCAATGCTAAAGTCCCAAACTAAATGTTAACATTGTGTATTGCATCAGGTGGAGCTTCAGTGCATCATCATTTGATGTCCCCCGCTTCCAAAGGTATTACTATATAACCTCAATATTTCGTTCATTGTTGCTGTAAAGATGCTAAACTAACAATAAATTACACTCTGTAATGCCAACGCGCATATTAATTTGTCTATGGACACAGGCTTGTTCCACAAAGTCATTCATCAAAGTGGCTCAACAATCAACTATTGGGCTGTCTATAGAAATGTAAAGGAACAAACCAAAAGATTTGCAGAAAAATTTGGATGTCCTACATCAACATCCACAGAAATTGCAACATGCTTAAAAAGTCTGGATGCAAAAACAATTGTGACAGCGCACAGAGAGCTGATGGTACGTCTGCATGCTAAGCAATGAAATAAATTACACGCGTGAAAATTAAGTCCTAATTTTGGGTTGCAAATTTGATCACAGGACTTTTATCGCCCTCAAATCAGCACTTTCGTGCCAACAATTGAATCGCCAAAATGTAAATCCCCGTTTTTAACAGAAGAACCAAGAAAATTACTTGAGAGCGGAACATTTCCAAAAGTATCTCTGATGACGGGCATAAATGCCAAAGAGGGACAACTAATTTCTGGATGTAATCCCCGCAGCCCTTAATTACAATTAATAGTAATTGATGGTAAATGAAATTGATTGTCTTTTGTTTATGGTGCAGTATTGATGGCAAACCAAACGAAATTGAACGAGGCAAATGAAAACTGGTATCAATGGGCGCCGTGGACCTTACATTACCCTGAGAGTAGAACGGACATTTCCCGAAAGCTCCGCGAGTTTTATTTTGGCAAAGCTGAACATATAAATAGCACTGAATTTAAGGACGCGTTCACAGACATGTTTGGAGATCGGTTATTTATTGTCAGAGGCGCAGTTGCGGCCCGGTTGGAGTCTAAATTTACTCCAACATATTTCTATTATTACGCATACAGTGGAGTGTTTAATGCAGGAGAGTTATTAGCAAATGCACAAGGGGATTATCTTCCTCACTGGCTAAGTGTTGGTATTCATGTGGTTAAGCAGCGGCTTCTCATATTTTTCGACATGCTGCCTAAATCCACAGAGAATGGTGAGTTAGCAAACCCCAAATTTAGTAAAGTGATAGTAAGTTTTGTATTTAAAATGGAATGTGCATTTTATTTATTTATATATAGCCTGCCACTCTGACGAAGTAGCCATGCTTTTTAACAGGGATATAATCCACACTATATCTCCATCTCACCCTGATTACGTCATGTCCAGTGATCTCGTAAAATTGTGGACATCATTTGCTGATGGCGAGTATGTTTCACCACCAAACATTCCTACCTGCAAGCTTATCGTAGTTGTAATGAAACCAATTGCGTTGTTAAATCATTGCTCATTTTTTGCTGTCTTTAGACCTACGCTAAAGTTCCGAAATGTGGTATGGCATCCAAATCTAAATACGACAGACGTCAAGTACCTGAAAATTGGTGAAAAACCTGCTGTGATATCTGAACCATTTGAGAAGCGCCGTTTGTTTTGGGAATCTCTCAATTTGCCAAATTTATAAGTACATAGAAAGCACACCGCATGATATTAATACTTTATACCATTCACATTTCACATTCCAAAGAGTAAAGGTACCAAAGCAGAAACTTTAAATGGTATACCAAACCAAATAGTTTAAATTTTGTATTTAACCAAAAACAAATAATCATGTTCATGATTAAATTTACAAAGCTATTCACTACTACTCGCTGTACCTTGTACTTTTCAGGCATTCATATACATTATAAATTATTAACAAGCAAATAAACCCCGTGTCCTTGTTATTGTTATAATGTTACCACTACTGCCTAAATAATTGCTTCCGTTCCTACTGCAAAAGTTTCCAAATCTGAAATTTATTTCCTTGTAACAAATAGCAAGAGAAAAATCTTCAAATGTATATCTACTGCAAAAGTTTATTTTATTCAGCATATTGTTGCCCCTCAAAATGTACTCACATACAATGTACGTACTGACGGCAAAACCCAGTTTCATATTCAAAACCAATGCTAGGGTTAAAGCCCTCACGTTTGCATTGCATGTCGCTAACGCATCATGTGATGATGAGAACGTAAACGGTATCAAATCAAACAGGTGGGGATTAATTCGGGCTTTGAAACCGGCCAAAGTCCACTTTCCGCTAACAGCATAATGTATATAATATGGTGCATATCAAATAAACAATTTATTGCACATCCAAGGACTCCATCCGTACCATCAACGTGTACAAATAGCACAAAAACTTCTACAATCTACAAATATGCAGCATCATCACCCTCCGTCAAAGCGGACCGGGATTGGCATAGTGGCATGAAGCAGACTTGCGTGTTTGAAAGTAAAACCGAGATCCTGCACACAAAAATGTTGAATGTAGTAATAGTAAAGATGGATAAATGAAACCCGTTTCAGTCAGTGAACAACAATGATAGTGTGAAGTTTCAAAAGCAGTCCGTATATTACACAATGCAGTATCCTCTGTATCACCTTCAGCAATTTTAATCCGCAATATTGAAGCATACACGCATACCTTTTGTTGTACATATTCATCTACATGATGCGTACTAATCACAGACAGATGAAACTAGCCAAATCGTGTGTTTAGTATCGTTCCTGAAAACATTTTCTTTCATCTGTGCAGGTAATATAATTATGCGAATATGTGGCACTTGTGTATATGCCGAGAAAATCATATTATGGGTTTTTATATTCGATTGAAGGCGAGATGGTTTCGATATACCTATATTATTTAGACATTTAGAGGTACTAGTCTCCTCTGCTCTGAAAATTAGATAATCTATTCAGTCTGTTTCACAGAGAGGATTGTTAGCCAATTACTTGAGCCATGCTGCATTGATTATGTAAATGTAATAGGGATTGCCTTCTACCCCAAAATTTTAACAGCAGATATATTTTACTACTTCCTTCTCCAAAGTGCCCAATGAATTAAAAGATTTAGGAACCGTTCTTGTTAGCATTTTGGGAAAAAAAGGGAAAGATGGGTAAAAAGTTAATAGTGTCGATACTTATTTTGTTAGCAGCAGTTGGCTATAANAAAAGGGAAAGATGGGTAAAAAGTTAATAGTGTCGATACTTATTTTGTTAGCAGCAGTTGGCTATAATTATTATAGAAATCGGAAAGTGCTAAGCCCTATTGTGGAAGTAACGACAGGAAAGCTTCAAGGAGCTGTGACGTTATCGAGAAGAGGCAGGCACATTCATGAGTATCTAAAAATTCCTTTCGCAAAACCTCCAGTCGGACCCTTGAGATTTGAGGTAAAAGCTGTTTTTGCTAGATAATAATCTTACCCATATAGAATTACAACGCATGAAAATAAAATCATTCATACAGCTTCCCCAACCGGCAGAACCATGGGAAGGAGTGCGGGATGCGACTTCATTTGGGCCAAAGTGTATTCAGGTGGATATCATTACCCAGCAGTTTTATGGAGAAGAAGATTGCCTCCATTTGAATGTGTTTTCTCCCAAAATGGAAGAACCGAAAAAGCTGTTGCCCGTAATAGTGTATATACATGGCGGTTTGCTCCATTACGGTTCTGCTGATGTTTTCAAAGGAAAATATTTTGCTGATGAATCGGTAATACTAGTCACCATTCAATACAGATTGGGAGCCCTAGGTATGCGTCATATTTTTGGCATTTACATAAATTCAAGAAATCTGGGAAAAAATTTCATCACAAGACATATCACAAATTTGTATGAAATTTAATATAGGATTTTTGAACAGAAGAAAGGTCGTCCTCGTGGGTGGGTATAATAAATAGTTACAAGCAAGTCGAAAAATGCCATTTTCGTTTTAAAAAAGTGTAGCTGAAATTCTTTGTATTAAAAATTACTCAGACGATGCGACCATGCATTTTCATGTGATGGCATGTATTATTTGATTTTAATTTTTAGGTGAAAGCGCCGGAGGATCTTCTGTTCATTTCCACATGTTGTCAAAAATGTCGTCAGGCACGTGTTGACTATTCTATATTTTTTTATTTAAACCCTTTAGAAGTGCCAAAAATATTTATATCAAAAACATATTTTTGTTTTGAACAACAGGATTATTTTATAAGGGCATATCTCAAAGTGGAACGGCAATTAGTCCTTTTATACTGTCCCGTTCCCCGAAAGAGGCAGCCGTTAGATACGGAGAAAAATTAGGATGCGTTACAAACAATACCAAAGCAATGGTGGATTGCATGAAACAAATTGATGCCAACACCTTTGTTGAAGTTCATAAAGAGACAATTGTGAGTACTTTAACGCTACATGTATTAAATATCTTTAGTACACAGCTTCATATTATTCATTCTTTTATTTTCATGAAAACAATAGAACTGTCTATAATTTAAAATTTCTTTTATCCAGGATGTGCTGCATGATAGTATGGCAATTTTTACAGCGACAGTGGAAACTATCAAAGACGAAAATACATTCCTTACTGAAGATCCGTCTTCTTTATTAACCCAAGGTCGAATAGAGAACAAGGTTCCTTGGATAACTGGGTAACAAGCTTTTGTCAGTATTTAAAGTTACATTTCTGTTCACTGCTTAACTTATGGGAATGCTTTAAACTTTTACAGAGTTAATGCCGAAGAAGGTCTCATATTGTCAGCAGGTAAACAGGCTAGACATTTTCAGTAACACTTTTTACGTGCTCGTGCTCATTTAAAATTGTGTGCAAATTTGATATATGATTGTGAACTGCTATTTGTACTTGCAGGCTTCGTGCAAAACAAAACATTAATGAAAGCGCTAAACAGCGACTGGAACAGTGTTGCCCCAAAAATTTTGTTTCGTCAAAGGGATGATCCAGCATTTCAAAAAATTCGTAGCCAGTATTTTGGAAAATCAAAGAAAATCACCAAAAAGCATAAAAGTAAATTGACCAACATGGTGTCAGACGGCGTATTTTTTCATCCAGCCTCGGAAAGTGCTAAACTTCAAAGTAAAGTTTCGCCAGTGTATCTGTACTATTATCTTCATGTTGGTGACTTCAGTTTAGCCCATTTAGTGTGTCTATTCCGGGGCGACTACCATTACATCATTGAGCTATTGTTGGATTCCATTAAAAAGTGGATAAACATAAACATTATTGGACAACGACATCACTACTACGGTTAGTGAATGGACAAACTTCTTACAAATGTTGATACTGAAAACCCCTTTTAATACTTTTCCATTAAATTCATAGGCGCCTGTCACGGGGACGAACAGTTCTTGCAGGTAATCATATATTTCCTGTGTAAAAATTATTTAAGATGCGGGGATCGTTTACATTACAATCTATAAGAGTGGCATTCACTGTCAATAAATGTATGCTATTGTATTTTGTGTGTCAATTATTAGTTTGACACCCCAATTACATCAGATATAACTCCGGCTGATGGAGTGCACTACAAAATGTCCCATGATTTCGTCAAGTTGTGGGCAGATTTTGCAGCAGATAAGTAAGTCACATATGCTACTTAATATCGATACAAATCCAGCTGTATCAGAGAAAAGACCTTGGATAGAAAAGCAAATGTGAGAATGCTGAAACATGGATATGTATTTTTGTAGAACTGATCTCAATTTCCGAGGAGTAAAATGGACACCAATTAAGCCAGATACAACCCCTTTACGTTACTTATTGATAGATATGAGCTACGGCATGGTTGATGAGCCATTTGAACGAAGAATATCGTTTTGGAGTGAAAACCGCGTAGTATAATTAATGAAGATTTCTAAATAAACAAATTTATTGGTCGATATATGATGTTTTATTAATGTACATGCAAGTCCTAAACCAAGCAAGTTCTTCGGTTGTGGTTGTGAGTGAATTAAATTATAAAGCAAACGCGAAACTACTCAAACGTCAGTAGCATTATTAAGACAAATTTAATTATGATTTGCTAGTTTATATCATACATATATATCTTGTAGATAAAAGGGTGTCGTATGATACACGGATTATAACTGCGGGAAGCATTTTAATGCTGAAAAATGGTTTATGCGATCAGTGCGTATGTTTGTGTTTCTGTCTGTCTGTAATCACGGTATGCGATAGCTCTGGATTACACCGTTCTATTTTGAGTAAAACTTATACGAATGGTAATTTACTACGTGACCTATTCAGGATATTATACGCATTATGTCAAATGCTCCCAATGACCAACGGCAAAGTCTAATATGATTTTATGACGTAGCGATGTAAAGTAAAGAGTAAAGATTGTAGGAATATAAAATGTGTGCAGCGTCATAAGATGAAACAAGAATTACATTCCTAGAAATAAAAATGGGTTGCGCATATGCTTACTTTGTGAATTTACAAAGTTAAAACTCAAAGTTGACAAGGATCCTACCCAGTGGACAAATTCATACCAACGAAGTAAATTTAACCTGAAAGTTCACCCAGTATTTGAACAAGCAAGGGTACAATGAGGCATATGTATGGTTTTGCCCCACATCGGGTTTTCCTCTTTGTGGGTCAACCTATCTATGTCATCATGCTTCATATCCACATATATGAACACCCCTCACAATGTATCTTTTGCACTAAAGTTGAACCCAAGCTGATATAAGTTCTTCCACTTCCCCAGCGCGTCTGCCCCATGGGCCCGGGAGGCGTGAGACCACGGCTTTATAACGGCTAACTACATAAACG
>JAHZNE010001720.1:0-53359 GCA_027744055.1 Callyntrura sp. NNG-2020
TTACCCTTATTAAAGGCTTAAGTGTTTCATCGGGCGATGCAACGCTCGGCCACGGCAACACAACGTACCTAATACCTACCCACTACCCACCCAAACACCGTACACTAGACGCTTATCTCTCAAGATACCTTATAATAATAACAACGTATTTTATCATCTTTCATTATCGTACTTTTGAAAAGGTTGAAGCATCACAGTTGGAGATGTAATACATAATCATAAACATATAATGACAGGTTAAATAAAGAGTTTTTATGCAAGCACGCTGTGAATGATGCAAGAAACAGTAAAACTAAAGATGACATTTTTAAAAGCTGTGTACGTGTCATTTTGTAAATGGCAACGGTATACGAAATTGCTACCTGTTATTGTTTATGATAAAGGTAGGTCAGCTTCGTAACCGTAAAAGAGTTACAGAGCGTAAATTATCAATACTGGACTCTTTTAACTTTTCCCTGTTGTGATGATGACCTTTACTTTATTCAACATTTGGCATTGTCTTCTTTAAATTTTAAATAATGTTATCAAATTACAGTAGTGTGTGGTTCTGTGACATGTCTTGTCACGCTCATAAATGGTAAATTACAAGTTGGGAAGAAATTGTCTCGTCAGTACGAACAATACGAGTAGATGAATTATTATTACTAAAATGTTCATTTGTCTGGTCTGATTATGATTGTAATTTAGTTGTGTAGGACCTTGGTAAAAGCGGGAAATTAAATAAAACATTTTTAAGCAGAAACCTTATTGGAAAGTCGATTTTATGGATGTCAAAAATGAGTTTCGTGGAAATGCTTGAAAGTAAGCACACGTTAGACATAGGTAGTCGTCCTTACGAGCTCTCTTAACTTGTCAAGCATCATGTCATTAAATATTATTTATAAACAAAAAAGTATAGCTTTCAAAGATCAAAAATTACTTGGCCTATCACGATTTTTTCATTATCGCTGCTGCTGCCTCAAATTTTGCTAATTTACATTCAAAACTCAACAAGGACCTGGCAATCTGTTGAACATTTAAATACTACGTGTAAAATACCAGTCATGCTGTTTCATTGTCTTTCTCTCTGAAAGATGTTCTGTGATATTATTCTGTAAAGTTCACAACAATCACGGTAAGATGAACCCCCAAACTTATTACTATTAACAATTTATCGTTGTTTGCCCTACAATGATTAATGCACGTGATGTAATTTAGTTATTCCACGAGCACGCACGCCATCACCTCTCTAATTGCATTTTTACAGAAATTCATAAAATTTACGCAGAATATCCCTTGTGTACGGGTGGCAATTATGGCGATTATGAATGGTTTGACGAGTTATCTCTGTGTTATCATCAGTGAAATTGCTGGCCAAGAATGTATGATGAATATTGTGGAATGAAAGCTTTCGTGATAATATCCTATTAATTAAGTTCAACTGGGATTTGATTGGGCATTTAAATACTCACCACAAAAGCGAAAAGCTTTGACTCATATATTGTCAACGGCATATTATTTTTAAAGTTGAAGGTCGAATGAACTAATGAGTTGATCATGAGAAGGCTGTGAATAATGAACGCTTCAAATGCGACACTTTATAACAATGAATACTGTAATTTGCACGTGCTCTTTTAAAGAAAATCTCAGTTTGATATACTTCTCCTGTCGAGTACTAAATTTTTTATTATAAAATCGCTGCTTTTATAAATTGATTACACTGGGGGGACAAGACAAGTTATTTGTTGTTATTATATAGCGTTTAATGAGGAGGCTGATAACAATGCTATTATTAAATTACGTTGAATTTTACGTGGGTTGTTTGACCGTTGGTGTCATCATAACAGCTAGAGATTGGTCTCTGTTAATAGTTGAGCAATCCTTGTGCTTTTTGTTGTACGATTCTATCATCTTACCTGTCAGGCAGCACATTCTAGTTTACAGAAAAGGAATTTTTTTCCTCTGGTTTTTATAAAAATTAAAATCCTGTGTCTGCCAAAGGTAGGGGAAGGGTGAGGGCAACAATGAAGGTACTATTGATAATACATGAGTGATTGGAATTCAGTCATCATAATTTTTAAATGAAGATGAGTACATTACACGTATTCAATTACAGATCGTGACGATGCCTGAATGGTAGTAGCTACAGTAATGGCATGAATTTTATTTAGGGTGCGCTGCCCACCGTCCGTCATACTTGATTAAGAATAGTTATACAGTATTATTTGACTTTTACAATTGAATGCTGTTGGCTGTTATTTGGTTCACAATGTAGTACATCAATGTGATGAAGATGCTCTTAAAATGGAGTCACTGCAAATCATGTCCCAAAAAGTTGTGAGCCTTATTCCACATTTCTGTAAAAACGATTTGCATGCCTATTTATTACTTTACTTGGAGGTCTATTGATTATTCACATTCAGTGTTCTTGTTAGATTAAACCACAAGTAGTGGTCCGTGTATGCGTACGGGTTTGTTAGAAATTGGATGGTGTTTAGTGTTTTGGTACAATGTACGGAATGATAGTTGGAAACAAAAAGCAAAATGAGCAGCAATTTTGACTGTTAGGATAACTGACCCTTGTAGGTAAATATAACCATATTAATTACCAAGAGAGTGTGCACTTGCTCCGGTTTTTAATCGGCAAATATCTATGGTTGATTCCGTTTGAATAATCTGAAGGTGTTAGGAAGGGTCAACAAAATAGATCAGTCGTGGGATTGGTCATTATTTGAGCGTTTAAAAAATAATTGTACAGAAATATGTTTTTAAATCCTAAATTGACCTTTTACAAATCAAAACAAATTACCATTGAGATGCAACATATATGTCCGTCAACACATGAGGAACAGATTTATCTTATGCACTGTATGAAATAATAGATACGTTCACTCCCCTCACATGATTAAAATTTTCGAAACTTCAAAAGTAGACCTCTATGATGACGTAGGTTGCATACTTCAAACATTGCAAATAGGTTTAAAGAAGTTGCAACCCACACTCCCTCTAAGCAAATATGTCATTTTATTTTGTCAATGGAAGGATTTTACTGTCAAAACAAGTAACGGTCGACCCTGCAATTTTGCACGGGTTATTTTTTATTGCTAAAATATGTTTTAGTAGATCATTTCTAATTTACGATTATAGTTCCCTACAAAATTACTGTGTAGTTCCTACAATATCAGATAATAAACTCCACTTTTTATTTCATATCGAATTTCAATTTCAATGACTCATCATCACCACTACCACTAACAATCACTCAAAACGTTCATACAATATGTGTGTAATCGCTCTAGTTTTTGAGTGCACAATGCCATTCAATTCTCGGCAAGAGGCGAAAGCGAAGATTTACTTCTGTCTTTCCATCCATTCTTAGGCGTTTAGCTGTTATCACAGAAAATATTATGATAGCTGTTACAGTTTTATGAGGAGATATGCTGTATCATTGAGTACAATACAACCTTTCGATTGACCATCATATATGATTAATAAACAAATGCAACAATAGGGGCGTCTTGTACGCATCATTTACTAGCTTCTAGTAGTCTAAACGAATAATTCAATCCAACATGCATAAACTACAAAGAAACTACATAAACAGAAATGTATCTTTCCACTTATCTCTATGTACGCTGTTTTTGCTAACCAAACCACGCACGAAGAATAACTTTTAGTTTAGATTTGTTAAACAACACATGTATAGCGATATATAAGGACACGTAAACAAATAGCCGGCAGAGAAATGTGCACGATAGAGTAAAGAAAATGCCTACACTTTTGTTGTACGTCTGTAAATTACAAAGATATCCATAAAAACACACTATTACCACACCGCCATGCCGCCATCCCTCAAAAGTGTACACCTCCAACCCTACAGAAAGATACCTTTAGTGACTAAAAAGACAACAAATAAATATCATAATATTGTATATTATCATAATGCACCTTATACTTTATACTGACCTAGTTTTCATCTTCGGTTGAGGTTGCGGAATTTCCCATTGTGTATGCATATGAATATCGTTATTTGCAATTTACCCTATCGCTACTGCTGCTACTACATTCGCTGCCGCTAATACTAACGTCTACTTTGGGGGTAACAAATAACAGAAGCAGGAGTTATCAATATCGAAATCAAGTACCTATTTTGTACGCATGAATGATTTTTTTCTTGTATTTAGTTTAAGGGCTTATCTCAATCTGATGAACAGCTTTAACAAAATCGTTTGAGTTAGACTCACAGGGAAGCCACAATTTATGATCTGGTTGTCGTGTCGTACAAATTTTTATTTCATACCACTACTGCCTGCCTGCCTGCCTACTACCTATTCAATTGTTGGTGTACTGCAATAACGCTATTAAAGTTCATTAAAGATGGAAATCAGTACCTTCTAAACTGTAGTGTTTGTAATGAAGCAAAAAATATAGTCAATCCTATTTTTGCTATTTAGGTAGGTGTAAAAATAGGTATAACACTACCCTTATGCAGATTTTTGCGCTAAACCCTTTTATATTTTTGTAAGCGATCATGCAGCAAGCAGTTATCGTAATAATAATAACAATTTTATGCAATGCGAGTATTTCAGACTACTGCTGCTGACAACATTTTTAATTATTCCCTTTGTACGATGATAGTTCAGCAATCCGGCTTTCCTTAGAATGTTGACATTTTTTATATTCATTTTCATTTTTTTACTACCACACTACTGCATGCTGTTTTCAGCTTGAGTTCAGTGAGCAAAATAATAAATGCAAAATAGCCAATTGAGATCCATGCTTGGTATGGCACCTGTGATGGCAATAGCAGCAGCAGCGCAACGCTGGTTATTGACACTCAACACATCTACACACGTTCCTTGGTGATCAAACTGTTTACAAGAAACAACAAAGAACTCGCAGAAAATTGTAAGTAATAATGTATAATTTGAATATTTTAAAAGGCTCATATTGCAACAAATTACGGCTTTGGTCCTAATTGCTGACAGTCAATTGTGGCTTCACTTTAATTTTTATTTTTGTCGTTTCGCTTTATGGGCTTGCTGACTTGCATACTTTTACAACATGATTAGTAGGTACATATTTTTGCAAGTGTTTTAACAACAATTAATTGTAAAGAATTTAGATATAAATTATGTGCCGTAAAACATGCCTCTGTCGATAATGAACATGAATAATTACGCGGGAAAATATTCCTTTTAAAATTTAAGATACAATTTCTACGCAAAAAATTGTTTTGATTTGAAAGCACGAAATTGAACGAAAAAGTTTGCATCGGTGAAGCAATTAAATAAAAATCATCTTAAGATAAATACAAATTGTCCATAAAAGCACATTCCTACATTCTCCTCCGAGTCGCCCAATTATTATTATTATTGCTATTTTACTGCCTTTAAAATCGTAGGTCGTCAGATAAATAAATGGGTACAATGACAAGTACCCAAAGTTGGTATTGTGCTATTTTTATAGTTGTGAAACTGTGAAGCTACCGTTGCTGCTAGCCAATCAATAAAACCAATTATTGCGAGTTCTACTTTTGTACTGAAATTAAGTACCGGCCTGCAACTTTATACTATGTGTGTATAAAAATTTGTGTAATGCGGAACGTTGAACGTATGCACATAAACCACACCATATAAGTGATGCAATGGGAGATGCAATCTAATGTGAGGAAATGAGGGTCGATGATGATGTGAAGTGAGGTGATCAGGTAATGTGCATGACGATCATTTTTGATTTAACAGGAACATTTCACATTTATCATATATAAATGTTGCTCTGAATTCAAATTATTTGCTTTCAAAAAATAGAGCCAATTTTCCTTCCCCAATTACACCTAAATAATTATTGTAAACAGCATTTCTTACACTCTACACTGCCTACTCCGGATATGAATTACTACTATTATGTTATGTGCGTGTGCGTATGCATTGATGTCATAATTGATATTGAAAGACGGATACAGTAGTGTCGATTTATGGTTTTTAAGCGGATCTGTAAAATGGCAATGAATGCTACATTAAAAGTACATATTGTAATAAGCTTGCACATTTTGTTTGTTTACAACAACGAACCACTTTAGACTCTCTATTTCTCCATTACGCGGCAACCTTGCCTTCAAAGTTCTCCGTGAGTGACGCATTGTGTTTCTTATATCCTGTTCTTGGGCCTTTCCAAGGATCTTGATGTTCAAAGTCAGCTAATTTTAGATTTATAAGCCAGGTAGACCGTAGTTCTCTATTTATGTAGCTACATTCGACATTGTGTGGTTTACAGAACATCGAAGGTTTGCCACCCGGCGGATATTTATCATTATATGCATTTAAAAGACAAATGGAAGAACATTACTTTTCAACCAAATATAGAAGTATTTTCTATGATTTTTCATTTTAGGGAAAAAAGTTTTCTAATAGGTGGGTGCTATATTTATCTTTCTGTAATCTAGTCACGATAAATACAGTAGACAATCTTTGAAATCCTGCAATAGTCTTCGTAAAACATGATCTGCATTCTACGACACCAATTTCGAAACAATCTGATTTTTTTTGTAAATAATCTGGAAAATGCAATATTATGCTTGCCTGCCGGAGATCTTGCTTTTCATTTCGAAATTTCTGCAAGCTTGAAAAATTCTGCACTTAATTTTTTTGTAAATAATCTGGAAAATGCAATATTATGCTTGCCTGCCGGAGATCTTGCTTTTCATTTCGAAATTTCTGCAAGCTTGAAAAATTCTGCACTTTGCGATAATCATCTTTTGCCATTATGAAGTATAATGTTCGTTTTTATGCAACATTTTGGTAATACATCATTGGTTTTGCATTTGCCAGGTTGTTACATTTACATTTACACAATATACGTAGGGTCTCATGCAGGCCACATCTTAAAAGCTTGCTCGTCTGTCTGTCTGCAAGTAATTAAAAGTACCTGTCATGATGCTGACATGCGCTTCTTGATGAATGAATTATGCTACGATTTTTAACAATGAACAACTTTTCCTTGCTACTCACTATTGATTTAAGACGCATGTTCGTGACTTCTATATGTCATGTAACATGTGCGTGGAATTGTATTTGTATAGCCCATCTACGTATATATGCAGCAATTGTAATTTTTCTTTATATTAAATAATATTGCATATACGCAAATGCACACTTGTAACTTTAGTAGTGAAGTGTACTCTCTGACTTAACTAAAATGATAATATGATATATGAAATAATGAGCATGGACCACCATCAATCATTGTATGCCAGTAGCTACTACCATTCTAGATTCTCCGTAAATTCATAACAGCCTAAAGCTAGTTTCAATCTGAAAAATAAAATAACTTAACTGAGGTAAGCTGAAGCTAATTTGAAATATGATTACATACATAATAACACTCATATTCTTATCTAATTGTACAATAACTGGTATCGAAAATAATGTTGAATTTCTCAGCGTGGGGTAATAAAAATGGTAGCAGAAATGAAAACTGACGGTGGCGACATTCCATCCCAACTGCGTAAATGTAAGTCGTGATTCACTTGACAGCGCAAAAATGAAAGTTTCAGTTTCTTCTTACAAATACATTAAAAATTGTGATACACATGTCTAAAAATTCTCCAGTAATTTATTATTTTTAAAGAATCTCTCTGTATATGTACCAGGAAACGTGAAGCCACTGCAGTGCATCAAAGTTGGGCGTGCTTTATAACTACCCGTGCGAGTCGCATGTTGACACTTGCGAGCTGCAAATCGCTCGTTTATTTTCGTTTCCAATTTATACCTTGCTATTATACTATTACATACATGCGGACTGCTCGTAAAACATAATTAACTTTTAATGGGACCCCAATGTTTTCTTAATAGGAGTCGTGACAGTGTGGTGTTCTTAATCTAAGCACACCTAGATTTCATTTTAACTTCCGAACACGACTTCTTGTGTGTCGCACAACAATTTAGTGGAGGATTATCTATCTCTATCATATGTCACGTGTGTAACGTACATGTCTCAACAAAACAATGTACCTATACAGAATACCGAAACCCCCTTCTAAAATTATTTTGGCGATGATCTTTTTTCATCGTACTATTTCTTTTAATCAACTTTGAATCTGCTTAACTGTAATGTGAACGTCTTATCAAATTTCCGCAAAATTGATTTTACCTATCGTACAGTATTTTTAAGTGCCCATTTTTTAATTATTGCCATAAAACCAAACGAAAATCGCTCAAACTGACAGAATTGGGTCTGTGCGTTGGCAGCTGAAAATAATGTAGACATTTCATACATTGTTTCAAGATAAAAATGAAAAGCCCTTTTGCTGTCACTTTCTGATGCGCTTTAATATGTCGAAATCTTTTTACACCTCTTCCTGATATTTTAGGATCTTCATTGGCAATTCCTTGAGTTGCACCTCGTGCAAAATTGACAATAGGTTGTGTACACATTTGTATATCAATGCAATGCGAAGAATATACACCCATTGACAACTCATGCTGTAAACATGTTCAAATCACGTTCTCTTTATTACGCGATACTCTTTTGTAGATGTACATTTTGTAAAATGATGTCGTTCACATCATCATCAGCTTTGAGGTGACTCTTGGTTGGTCACTTTTTAGTTCTTCACCAAAAACAAATATTTTTGTCGTTCCTCATTTCTCAGCGTATATACGCTACTATATTTAATTTAATTCCACAACTCTTATTTTCATTTACAAGACATTTAAACATAAGTATGCTTTTTGATAAAAGCGAATAAAGTTTATTTTAGTTCCATATACCAAATGTAAATTAAAAATACAATTTTCGAGACTCGAGGAACATGTTTATTCATGATGAATTTATCCCAGTCAATGTAGTTGTTTTTACTTTTTTACCCATTTGACCGCACAAACAGTAATTGCAGGTAAAATGCAAACTTTGAAAAATTCAAATTCACTATCAACTATCAACCATTAAGATTTTAGGAAGGAAGAACTGTTTGCACAAAACCACAAAGTTGCATCATAGTATTTTGGTTATACAATTTTTCAAATAGTGCCGTCTACCGTCTATGGTACAATAAGTGCAATTCATTTTTTAAATGTTGAAACAAGCAGCTTATCACTCATTTCGTTGGACTCCCTTCGTGTATAGGTAGTAATTGCTATTCCGATGCTTTGTATAGGCACACAAAAATGGTGTATGCTTTCCGGCCGCCTTCATTACTATAAAGGACATAAATTAATGTAACCAACAATGATTTCAGGAAATTGTTATATATAAAAGCACCAATACATGCCTGTATTATTCCATTATGTTAAATTACATAGGAGACATAAAAAGTGTGTTGCCATTTTTTGTTCCTTGATTTTGATTAGGCTACGTGTACATTGTTAACGCAGCTCCGCCATATCCTGGTCACTTGTCAGAAATGGAATGCCACAACTGCAAGCGTCATCCTCAAGTTTTATTCTTATCGTTATATTTCATGGCATATTAAACTACATTATACGAGCACCAAAAACCCTAACCCGTATGAATCGTGTTATCAAAAAATTAATGTTGTGATGCGGTCCATTATTAATGCCTTGTCATCTTAATCTGTAATAGTTAATGGCAGCGGCATATGAACGCAAATACAGCGTCTTGTTATGGTACTTATACGTACAATTATACGAACGACTAGTACCTTTTTTGTGTCGTCGTGTGGTGTCCCTCTCTCCATACCTTTATGTTTGGGGTGTTTTACCTGAAGGTTTAATGTACGATGCCATGTTGGCAACCGGTGACGGTCGTGGTCTTCTAGTACACCAAACACATTATTACAGTATAGATGCTACTGGTCCACAAAACGAAGCATCTAATTTTTCCAATCTCCTTATGATTGCACTAACAAATCGTAAAATAAAAAAGTCGTAACTATCATGTATAAGCTAGGCTAAAGGGTTCGGTGTCGCTGAGACCAACTAGACGAGAATACGGGAACAGGATAACCTACAAAAATGTCCCTCTGTCTACAAGACAAACACGAGTCAAATATGATAATTTTGCGTATTATACTTATCACAGATATCTTTTAATGAAGTTTGCATCGTTAATCAACATGTCATGCAACAAACTAAACATTCAGGATTCTGTACAAAAGTACTTTTAATGCTATGCGCACTTTTATAGTTTACTGAAATGGGTACTTAAAATTGAGCACCAGCACAGTATATCCCTTTTTGCAGTAGCAGTGTCTGTGCCACGTTACAGAATAATTTTTGCATGGATAGTTAACAGCTAGCTATAAGCTGTAAGTAAGTGAAGGTGTGTATATAATGTTACCAGATAGGAGGAACATTTTAATGCCAACCTCATCGACAAGATTTTGCGTTGAAAAGTAATAAGATCAGCCATGCACATAGAGAAATAATAAAGCACAATTTATTGCAACTGCATCACCCGCATCATGCAGTGACTCTTTTCAAACGCGTAATTGTGAATTTATTAGCAAAGCATTTATTAATGTATTTTATATGGCATGTATAATCTAATAAAAATGACTGTTTGAAGTTTAAAAATGTATTCAGTGACTTTGCATTTGTTTTTTGCACACATAGCATATCTGTATATAGTTTGCTCAGAACAGAACTAATTGTGTTGTACTTAGTAGTACTAGTACCTTTAATGGTGGTAATGGTGACTTTCAACGGACTGTGACATGCAGCTTACTGTGGTCTTGAAGACGTAGACAGATTAAAAATAAATGCGAAAAGTGCATTATGATATAATGTTGTGGAGATGTCTTTTCTCTCTTTATATTATATAGAAATGAGTAATAGCGATGATCATTGCAAATGGTTGATGAATAAAACATTTTGGATAGTGAATGGAAACCATAAAATGATTAGCACAAACTTACTCGTAGCCGTGATAGATGCCACAACTGTGTAATGCATAGTGCAGCTTCTATTATGCTTTGCGAGTTATTCTCACCGCCACACAAGTCTCGTCTCACCAAGACAAATACGACAAAAGAATGGAGTTGAGACTGTAAAATAATTATTGCAGATATGAAGTTTTTTAATGTTATTTTTTCATAATCAGTGCTGTTTGACCAATTCGAAATATTACGCCCGGAAATAATTTGAAATAGGTTTGTGATATTAGTGTATATTTAAATATTGTATATTAACTCTATACCAATCTTACAATGCAATGGTTCCATTATTTGGCGTAACCACATCTTCGTTATTCCGTAGTAAGGGAGCATTTTTTAAAAGACGTCACACAAAAATAAATATGTATTAGCTCTCTTCACGTCACTATTTATAACATAAGTAGAGTTAGTGTTTTACCAAGCCTGCTATCAATCTATATGATAATTTACCAAACCCCGGCTGGAACCCATTTCTCTGATGAATGGCACGTTCTTAAAAATGCTCCTTTCTTAAGTACTAGCACATTGCAACATCTATGGATTCGTGTTGGCTCAGTTATAATTTTTATGCATTGAAAGGATTTCCTAGTTAAAAAGAAATTAGTTTTTCGTCAGCCAAGGTGTGTTTATACAATTTATAAACTGCATCTTGTTTCGTGTTTTATTCAACGTCTTATCGGGGGGGGGGCAAGGGAAATTAATGATGTAGATTTTATCAGCGTTTTTTACAACACAAGCAGACAGGTGTTCTCATGCTCACGTTTTACATCTTGCGGTCTCCGTCAGAAAAAGCGATGAAGATCATAAACACTTTTTTATTGAATGACCATAAGGCACACACGGATGTGTAATGTGATGATGGAGGAAGCAGACGAGGATAGTAATTGTGTGATTTGAGATTAGTAAGTAATGGAAGTTTTATATTGTGTGACATTGTGATTATCATAATGATGAGGCAATGTTATGAGCATGAAACAGATGGTTTGATAAACGTCCCTGTTTTTTATAAACCATGTTTGCTTGTTGTTGTTCTCTGTTCTGTCTTTTCCTTTTCATTACTTGTGCGAATAACATCACTACGGCTTTCTTCGACTTAGATAGAAATGGGGTGTACGTTGTTAAATGCCATTGCACTCTACGAAGAAAAGATATGTTGACTTTGCAAGTACAAGTACACTTGGAAGTAGCAATGCACAGATAAGAAATCGCTTGTTTGTCGTTTTGAAAATTATGGCAATTGACAAGGTAAAAATCACCAACAACCAATGCATGATATATGCTTGATAATAGAGTAATATTGATATGAATTCTGATTAGACAGACACTTTCTGCTTTAGTTTTGTTTTTGCACTTCTAGGACATAGAGGAAAATATACGTACATACCTATTAAAGTCACGGATTTGAAAGATAAAACCGGGCGCGAGTCAATAATTATAATGTTGATAAAAATGTTAGAAGTTGTTATTAGTATATTGTAATTTATGGAAATCTCGATTTATAATTTCTAGTTCAATTGTCAGTTTTAAAGATTTCAAGTTGAGTTTCAAACAGACAAGCAATAATGTGAAAATAGAAACACATATTGGTCGGTTGTTTAATCCCTTAACTTTACTGTAGCAGTTGCCTACGCCCATCTAGTCCTATCGCCTCGTAAGGAAATCAGCCGAGCCGTTTGTTAGGCTCATTGTCAGACATTTTCTCAAAACTTGTTATGAATGGGTATACAGCAATATGGTGAAATGCTTTCCGTAATGCATGAACAGATTATGCAAGAGCAAGATTCATAAATTTATGTATCTTGTATATATACCATTTATCTTATACTTTTTTGCTTTAATCAGCAAACTTTTCACCACGTTTTAAAAACGTGCATGTATGATAGAAAAATGAATAGTAATCCTACTCCCACCACCCCTTTTAGGAAGCTTGAAGGTCAACATTCTAAAAACGCGTTTCAAACTACGTTCAGAACATACACTTTAACAAATCACCAATTATTGCATAATTTGTACTAGTAAACTAACCTTACAAACATGCATACACTTATTAAGGTGTTTGTGTTGTTGCCATTTTCCATTTTAAGTCAACGCCAGTCAAGTACAAAATCATTTATGAGAGAAAATTAGTGGGAAACAACGCATTTTCACATTACGCAAGAAAGGTTATTCTATTCTTACTTTTTAAATTTTTTTTCTTTCAATTTTCGAATTAAAAATTGCACACCACCACTGCTGCAAAAAAAGGTTAAGGGTATAAACACTTTGAAAATGCAGCGTGTAATCATAATTTAATATCAAATATGGTTAGTTGCTGATATAATGTTGTTTTGTTTATAAAGTACACCGGTGGTGGTGGTGGTGGTAGTAGTAGTACGTGGTACCCAATAAAGGGTAACGCTTGAAATAGCCATTATAATTATAATAGAACTTGGCTTTATAACAGACACACTACGTGATGATAAGTGCCTAAATGGTATATATGAAGTACACCAACTGTCTATCATCATGTTGACGTCAATTCCCTAGATAGATGAGACAACGTAACGCACGCCATTCCCTGCACGTATGTACGTAATAGCACAATTAATTAAGCGGTTAAAGAAACGATGCTAAAGATTATCGATTAGAAAAACATGGTAGCCTGTAAGTTTTGCTTGTTTACTCATTTTTCATTTTCATCTTACGTACCTCCCCAAACCCCATCACTACAAGGTAATAAAACTCATCAGTCTGGCAGAACCAACCTAACAATCACTCAAGCCATGCCTAAATGCCCCTGCCCAGGTGAATGAATACCAGAAAACACAAATACCTAACTAAAAAAGCTTCCACTTTTGTAGCTATTTGTATTCATACGCAGTAGCTAAGAAGTGAGATGTTCTTCTCGTTATTTTTCACTAATTATGCACTAAACCAATATATATTACATTTACACGCTTCTGATTAAACATTGACACAAAATCAGATAAGTGGATAGAAAATGCATTTTTTTCAATTATTGATGATATTCCGCTTGTTGATCAAGTGTATATGTTTCTAATAATTTAGAGGGATCGTTTATGAGTCATGAAGTTTGAATACCGAGGCAAAAACATAGTCTTTCTCATCAAATATTATTCGTAAAGACATTCACTTTTCAAAAGTTTTATGACTTTAGAAGTCTTTAAAAAGAAACGTTTAAAGGATACACTTCGGTACATTGCCAATGATTTTCAGCCGTTTTTAGCTGGTTTGATGCTTTTGGATGCTTTGCAGTGAGCATGAAGCGAGTAAATGTAATTAATTCTTTAATTTAATATAAAAAACAGTACTTTCGTGCCGAAAATTCAAGTAGTAAAATATACATTTATGGCGCTGGCAATGGCAGCAACTAATGCGTTTTTGTCTACCGCATATATACTGTGCCTGCACTTGTGACGACGGTAATGAATTTTCATCTTTCATCACAATTTTATAGATGAAATACGTATACGTATGAAATACTGCATAGGATATTCAATATATACGTGGTCGGTAATTACACAATAGATCAGGCAATACAATATTGCCACGTTTTTTGCGCACCAAGTCAAGTTTTTTTTCACCTAAATTAATTAAAGCGATAGAATATTATGGGGCTTGCTGTTCATCACCGTCATCACATACACATCGTAAGATAAGTTAGTTGTCAGTGTTGTCAAAATGCCAGTATCTATCTGTCTGTCACATTGGGGATGCCTAAACACTACTGCCGCTTGTGTACCTTACGCAGTAAAGGCCAAAATAGTAGAATTACATTAAAATATCAGAAATATCTATAGATGCAAAAATATTACGGCAATATTACAGTATGTGTAGAAGATCTATTTTTATAGAAATGAAGTAGAAGGTGAAAGGGTCTTTAATACGCTTTACAGTACAGGCAGAGTATACCTATCAGTCCACCATTTACAAGTATTATTATTTCAAGTTGGTTTGGAGTAGTATTACTCGCGAATACTGCAATGACCATTCTTCACCGGTACAAGTAGAGTAGATATGCGCAGTGATCTTCATTAAAATACACAAAATATTTTATTACACATTTATCAAGTGTGGAGCACATGGCTATTCATTTGCTCTAATGCATTCCAAAAACCAAGTTACTGCTATTCCATTACTTAATTGCACGGTTTATAATAGCTTGGTTGCACTATAGTTTCAGGGCTAAACTGATACACATTATGAACAATAATTAATAATTACAGCGGCAAGTCCCATGAATACACGGAATCAACTTACAGTGGGGCGGCCTGTCGTAAAGATTTTTTTCTGATATCTTGTACATGCTCGCAAAGAGGGTGTGTTCCATTGAATGAGAATTTTGCCCATGATCGTGTTGTTGCCGCTGTGTTTCTTCTAGATAAGAGCATGTTCAGATTCTGATTTATCGGAATGGTCTCATGGATTCAAAGGTAGTAAAACATTTTTTTAAGTAAAGGTGTAGTAGGTAGCTGTAATGACGATGGATGGATATAATCAAAGAGAGAGGGGGAAACTAGATTTGATAAGGTAGCGGAAGCAGTGTAAATATTTTAAGAAGGAAGATGAAAATTCGCGGTATGTGTTAGTATATAGTCGCATGTTAAACAGACCAGTTACGTGAATATAAATTCGAACAGACGGAGAAATGTCGTACAACGATTATAGAGATGCATTGCATTGAGAATATAGAGATATTATTGTTTAATCAGCGAATTGAAAACCCATTGGTAGTTCTCCTGCAGTGGAATTTGGAATTTGTGCTAGTACGCAGTAGCCAAGAAATCGAAACCAAGCAGCATTTACACAAGGAATCGAATGTATGCAAATGCAGGTGAGCTAGTAGTACTGCTGCAATATCTCTTTACTCGCCTCATTATCCTGTGGTGAATTCGCTAAAGACCTGAGTTGAGATGAAAACGAAGGTGATGCGGTGAAGTGGAAATTTTCCACAGTAATCATACCAGTTTTTTTCCTTGAGATTACTTTTGTTTTGGTAATGTTATGATTATTGCTGTTTTATGGATTCTGAAATGTTACTGCCCCACAACTACTACATTTTTGCTACCAGTTCTATCTCTCTCCTGTCTGTTGAAGGCAATATAGTAAATTTTAAATATAAACCATGACTATAAACCAGTGCTGGGCTTGACATTTCATGTTTCTGCTGCTGTTGAATTTACGGCTGTTACATCTTGGAAAGAATACAATAAAAAGAAGAGATGGAAAATTATTGGGCATCATTGTAGTAGTTATTATAGCTTGGTCATTTGTAGTACACTTTAAGGCTTATGTGTAGCAATGCATTGTTGAGTAGTGAGATGATAAAGATAATAATAATAATGATCCCTTGATGCAGTGGTCAGTTAATTCTGCTGGTGATGATAGTGAGCAGAAATTATTGTATGAAATGGATAGTCCAACATGGATAGTAATTTTTGTAGCAAAATGCACAATGTAAGTGCAATTTGCCTTGCCTTGCTTCAACCGTACCTCAGAAGTTCTGAGTCAGAACTCTACTGTCTGTTAAGACCATTCTGCTGTTTTAATAATTGTAACTATTGCACTGCACAGATAAAAAAAAATCTTGGTTCTTTTCATTTTATGGCAAGAGAAACCCCGAGCAAAAAATGCACAAACAGACTATCAAAAACCAAAACCAAACCCAATATTACAAACACGCGTTGATGTTTTTGTTCAACATTTTCTTCCAATAATGCGCATTGGGCAAAGAGTAAATACAACGAAAAAATGAAGTGAACATATTTGCAACTAACACCAGAAGTTAAGTAGTAATAAGTACATTCCTAGTAATAGCATACCAGAAAACATACAAACAAAACAGCAAACATAAGTTATAGTCATTTTTTTGAAACGCAGAGTAAATTCAAAGGGATATCCTTACATTTTTTTGGTGTGTTTGTGGTGTAAACGAAACTTTAATTTTTACCTGCCTAATGGGTAGTTCCACTATCATCAACGAGACTTACACGGTAAAAATACTATTTTTATACCCAACATTGTGTCTACTCACTTATAGTGTGCTGATATAACATGTACTCTTATTACTGGGGTGATGGTTGGTACTACTCCCAAAAAAATCTCAATAGGAATCAACCTGAGTTCTGACAAAGAATGTATATATGCATACATTTATGATCTCCATTTTTTAGCACTACACTCGCAATTCACATCATACGACTAACCAACTGATCTCCATAGTGAAGTGAACACGCCCAAGGAAAAACTCACTACCCATTGGACCTCATGAATGCTAGGTATGTCAGTCTGGCAGTCAAGAATGCGCATTTGCAGTGTGCTTGTAGCCAGTTTTATTTCGCTTTTATGTTTGAGTCAGATTTACACAATGATTTATNACCTCATGAATGCTAGGTATGTCAGTCTGGCAGTCAAGAATGCGCATTTGCAGTGTGCTTGTAGCCAGTTTTATTTCGCTTTTATGTTTGAGTCAGATTTACACAATGATTTATTAGACGGCAATCCGCAGAAATATTGTAAATGAAGGGGTATGCATCTTAATTGCTCTATTATATGGTTAATTACTTGGGTAAAATTGTGCACTGTTCCTTTTTCAAATTTTTCAAAAAGCTTGTCGATACATAAAGTGTATGTGTTCTCTGGTTTGTGGACATATTTTTGAAATACTAACTAAAGCTAACATCGTTTTAAAGCTTACGCATATGAATTATGCATTTTGCAATTGCAACTAATTGTAAGTATATATTTCATTTTATAAAACCAACAAATAACTTTGTAAAGCTACGTAGTATATTCAGATGAGTGTTCAGTCTGTGAGGCATTCCGGCCGTAAACGTAAACGCTTTTCCCAAACCACAGGGTTTTAATTTAGGGAATTCGTTTACTGATTTCTGGCCATCACCAATATCTCCTCCAATTCTTTATGATTTTGTTTCATACGCGGTTATGCTACAAGTTTTGAATTGCACCATTTCATAATTACGGTATTTTTTATTTACTACTACTAATGATAAAATGTTGAGCCCAAACGCACTACCTATTTACATCTCAAGAATCTAGTTCTAATTGGCTCATTTTACAGCTACTACTTTTGCTATTTCTTACGATTAGTTATGTCCACTCGACGGTATGCATACAAATATATACAATCACAGTTCGTTACTGCGTAAAGTGTGCAAACATAAAAAAGTATTATGTGCACATGTGTATCATAAACAAAACATTCTTCCATATTTCGATATCTGTATGTAAAGCTGCAAGTAGTTTTCACATTTCAGAAAACTTTTTTTACACCCAAAAGAATCCGCTAGAAGGTGAATAACAGCCAAGTTATACATGAACTGCACATTATGCAGTTGTATATATCTATGCACTTTATTACCAAGTCGTAATTTTATTGGGAAAAATATTGCGTTCTTTTTTCAATTATTGTAATAATAACAGTAATCACTGTAGGTGAATCGACATTTAAAAAGTAAGTTTCCGCTGACCACCATCAGAGTATTTAACAAACTGTATTTACGTATTTATGTAGGCTACCTAAATTATATTTTAGTCACGAGATAGTACACGTCATACATTAAATCGCCTCCAATCTCGTTTGTAACTTTTGCTTTCATACAACACGCCAAAACTGTGACTGCTTTACCTTTTCATACCGCATGCATTGAATGAATGTTTAGGTAATGCTGCAGACAAGCGACCTGATGATGACGATGATGATGATGGTAAGCTTGCAATAACGTACAAAAATATCACACCTTTCTTCCAAAAGTCTATCAACCACTCTTTGTTCAGTAAATGTGAGAACCTGTCAATCACTCTACAAAACGAATCGTTTTTTTTAATTCACAGCTTCCCCCACTAGCGTCCCACCGAGGTGTACGACGCAGTGATGATATCTATACTGTGTTCATACATAATTGCAAGATAATATTGTTGATGTGAGCTAAGGCAGTAAAAATCCCATATAGAAATCCCATCTGTAAACTTGTTTAATTTCCTGTGCAAAAATTACCTGCTTATGCAGGTTAGGCATATACTTATTACAACTTACACATCCGCTGTTTTTGTCTGTTTGAATAATTTTATTAACACGTTTTGGGAACTGATTGTCCAAATCTGGTAATTGGGCAGGATAAGGGCTTCCCATCTTGTTTGTAAGAGTTTACTAACTGCCTAATGCACACCATAAATGATATTCCTGCATGATTAAGGGCCATTGTCTCTGTCGTCGTCGTGGGGCTCTTCAGGATCAATAGTCACCGTCATTCTCTCATTTTCGAACTGGTGGTAATGATAGCCATTCTTTCATTCATTCAGCAAAAAACCTGACGAATCGTAATCTTAATCATCGTCAACAATTCATATTTCACTGTCCCTATCACGTAATAGGTACTAAATGGTAGTTACAAGTTATATAACAAAACCAATAACCAGTCATTTTCCTATAAAAATACTTCACTCGTATAACTTTGACATGCGCGTTCTGTGCCATGTAATATATTATCAAAATCCTCGCCATTAATGCCAGCGGATAGCCTATAGATGACGGTATTCAATTGAGATATTAAAAATTTGTTGACCATTTACACTAACAAAGACTCACGTAATATTAAAAATAACAACGTCGCAATGATCATATTTTATATGCACGTTACATTACCTTGTTGTACAGTAACAAACAACAAAACTGGCTCATTTTTATAACATGCCATGCCAGGGCCGAATATTGTGCATTTAACATTACCTACGAAGCCTCATCATCATCATCACCACCACCACAGCCTCCCCACCTCCATCTTTGTCCTCCCATTTTCTGCTGCCTCTGTGTGACAGTAGCCTTAACACGGCCAAAGGAACTTTTAAAGAAAGAGAACTTGTTTACAGATTCAAATTGACCAGGAGCACCACCACGAGCAAATCTGCATGCATATAGAGCGATCTGAGTAGTTGATGGTCGTAGGCGACTTTAGGCAAGTTAGCACGCATAAACAATGGCAAACCAGCTCAACAATGCTTACAGCTTTACTCTGTCGTAGTGACGTGCGGTGTATACGAGACTGTAAGTTAAGTTGTAAGAACCACAAGAGAGTCATGCTGAGAAGTGTGTACGAATAAGGAGCAACAATCACTACGCAATATAGACAGAGTAATATGCTTGTTCTGCCTAAGTCGATTGTTGCATTTGTGTGTGTGTGTGCGTGTGAGTTGATGAGAAAACGTGCTAGTTATGTGACTTTTTTGGGAGAAGAAGAAGTGGTTTGCGTTGCAGAGTAGAGTGCAGTCCATACGCAGACAGCAAAGGAGGAACACAACGCATTCATTTCGTATGTATGCATTCAGCAATATTTTTTGATTGCGCTCAGGCAGTGTTTAAGAGTTGCAGAGTAGGTTTTTTGACACAAAGTTTATAAAAATACATAATCAAAATTAACTCGTTTTATAAGCTCCATAAAATATGCAGAGACTACTACTACTACTACTACTACTACAAACTCCGTAAATATATAGATATATACATATATTTGTATATTCGTGTTTTTATACTTTATTGAAAGTGAATGTGTGTGATCAGATCAGCAAGTGGAATTTTGGGAGTAATTGAGGAAAAAATTGTATAATAATTTACATGTGGAATTACACTATATCTTTTAAAGAATTCAATCATCATCCTCTTCGAGTGGAGAATACGGAGTAGCATATTATAAACAAACGTCATCATCATCAATTTTATTGAGATATACAGACACATGTGACGTGATTTTGCAACTGGTAACGAATTAAATCTTGTTATATAACTGGTGCCAATAATAATAATAATAATAATAATGTAAAGTGTGGTGACTAACTGCTGCTGCAATTACTGCTTATTTGCAAAAGTGTGTGTATGCTCTTCTGACTACAACAACCTTGCTGTGTTGTCCATTGATGCGTCTGCTGGCTAGTTAATTCGTCTGTGTTGCTACAAAATCAAAAATACGATTTATATTTTGCTTTATTAGCGAGCATACACATACACACATTTTTGCAAACTTTAAGATTCTCACACATTTATTTGGTTGGTTATAGTTATTGTTGAATTGGTATTGCAAGATTGCAACAAAAAACCTATGAATGAGCCGTCTACTACTCTGTAGCATAAAATAGTCTGCTGAATTGTATTCCCTGCACTTCTACCTGGTGGTGGTGAGGACTGTGGAGTCCCTTTTTGCTTGCCGTAATTTTCTATAAGCTTGTTGTTATTATGATTAAGCTGATGAGAGCGGAGAGAGAGAAATAAGCTGCTGCTGTTGAGACGTGTGTGCTTGTGGTGGTGTCTCTAAGAACGTTACGTACTTTGTTGGTACATAATAAATAATTGTTACGATTGATTACATACGTCTATGTAGATTTTACAGAGATAAATACAGCAAAGCTTTTTTCTGTCGTGAACACTCCATCATCCATTTAAGTTTTATATAACACTTTGAAATAAAAATATTGCCACCTTCATCGACAATCATATTTTATATTTTAATGCTCCCCTATAGTTGCTGCTATTACTGAACGGCCGACTTCATCATTGTTGTTGTGTTGTCATCATCATCATTCCCATTAAAGTATAGTGCCATGCGCAGATAACTTCACAACTCTTTTGTTGATAATAAGTTTGTGGAAGAACAATTATTATTATTACTACTACTGCTAAACTTATTAGAAACATGTTTACTTGCGTTACTTACTGGTGAGTTGTTGTTGCAGAAGGAAAGAAACTCGTAAAAACTTGAAAAGACGCGTTTGTCGTATTGCGTTTGCGGCTGCCGTCAATTTGAACAGAGTAAACTGTCATAAATCATGTGTGTGCATTATTGTTGAGGTAATTAAGTCACAATTGTGATTGCGAAGTTTTGTTTAACCATCTCTCTCTAAAACTAAAACTTTGGGCTACTGCTGTCAATAGTCTTCATCACGGTCGAGTTTGTGCAACCAACCGCAAGGGATATAGAAAGATCATAAATCATCGTCAGTTTTATTCTCTCTGGAGGTAACTAAAACCAATCTTTCCACCAACCAACCATTTCTTCATCACATCTCTCGCATCGTTTTAAAAAGTGGTTCAGTCGCTGCAGCGTACGTACGTACGGTGATGTTGGATCACGACGTGAAGCAAAAGCACAATATAAATTACAGCAGGACACCTCTCTGCTGATTTGTTTGCGGAATGATTGGTTTGGACTTCTAGAGCAACTTTACGACTTATCAAATCAAAAGCAACTGAAAGGAGACAAATACAACACACATTGCTCGGAATATCGTGTTTTTTTCCTTTTGTGACTGTCACTCTGCTAGGTGATTTTTACCTATTGATTGAATCGGCTGTCCGTCATCGTCAGCCATTGGGACTTTTGGGAGTTACACAGTAAAAAAATATTACAAGTAAATTTGTGTTTTCTGGTTTGGTTTGACTGACACAGAGAGTGGAGTTGTTGTTGGAAAGAGAGAGATAAAAATAAATTGCGAAATTTCAAACAACCTTCTAAAAGTACTTGACTAAATTGTAATTGTATACACAAATATATATATATCTATCTCTCTGTTGTAGTGCGTGTACATAGGGAATAGTAGAAATATCTGCATTCAGCAAGTAAAATTAGAAATGCACTTTGCAGGGTAGCTGCAGTAAAATAGGAGTAGTAGACACCTGAGTGTGTGTAAGTCTATTTCTTGTGCTCGATTGTTCATACAATTATATTACAAGTGGCAATCCGCGTGGTAATGGTAATAATCAGAGACACTACTACGGCATAGTTGGAGATACTGCAATCGACTGCTGACCGGCAGAACATTAAACAAATCGGAATAATAATATGAGACTGCGAATGGAAAAAAAGTGAATGAGCTGAAACAGTAAACCGACTGTTCATCATAGGCTATGTAAAGAAAGAGTCAATTGGAGTGGTTGATGTGCTTTGTTGTTGTAATCTAAATGCTTTTACTTTTAATAGATCAACACTCAGATTAGGATTTTTGGTTGGTCTCTCTCTCTATGAATGGCATGTTAAAAATATGATATTTTAGATGTGCCCTGTTAATGGACTTACGGAGGACAGCTAAAAAAAAGTGGATGACAGAAGACAAATGTATTGGTGTCGCAAATAAAAAAACTGAGAGCGAGAGAAAAGATAAATAAAGTGATGCTGGTGCCACATGGATGAATGCAATAATTTGGTATTGAATGCACTTTCTGTACCGTTGTGTCATCGATATTTTTGAAGGGCTAAAAAATTGTGTTGTTTCATAAGAAGCTCATCGCACATCACCGCCGTCGTGGTAGTCATCAAGAAAAGAACCGTAACGAAAGTGAACTGCACGTACTCAGAGAACGGCAGGAGAGGAGGTGGATGAGAATGGGATTGCACCTAATGCTAATTTTTGGCAATTGACAATAAAAAAGGGAAGGGCATCAAGGCAATTAGTAAATGGAACGCTGTTGTGTTGTGCTGAAAATCCAAGGGATAGAGTGATTGGCAAAAAAGGGACGCGAGACAAACGTGAACAATATAAGGACTTTCTGTGTGTAGTGCGGTGCTGCTGTTGTTCCACATGGACATAAATATAGATGTGTAGTCTCGTAAAAATATTTACAATGCAGGGCAAACAGTTCTTCATGAATACCATTCTTCAATATTAATTTTAATTTACTGTGTGCAGTGCCAGTGCACTAGCAAGTAGCCCAAACTCATTAATAAATTAACAGTTTTTAAAGAATACCTGCAGAGTGTGAATAACTTCTCTGAGGGATGCAACACATACGCCGGGGCATAAAATAATAAATGGATTTATGTCATGTGATATCATGTGTATAGGTTTTTCATTTTCCTCAGTGGTCATCTTGCCATCACGAGACCAGAAGTAGAATTCTATTTTGTTGATCGCCGATCCGTCAATTGGATGACTTATTCTGGTTGATTCGGCTTCTTTTTCTCTACGCTTCATTCTTGATATCTTGCCAAAAAGACAAAGGAATTGAATTAATGCACTCATTGTGAATTTGGATTTTATCACCAGTGTATACGCCTAATAACTAATTATATGTTGCTACACCAACTGTAATGAGCACAAACAAATGATACGCGAAAAAGTGTGACAAACTGTACTACCATCTACTTCACTCCTCCTGGAAGACAGAGAGTCGTGGAGAGGAGAAGGTGGAGTCATAATCAAGTTTCTCGCTTGAATAAATGTGACATAGCATGAGAACCATCAGCATGTATAAATGCGACAACTAGAACAATAATCACAAAAATCATTTATGTTGTATTAATAAAGTATTGGCTCAGAAAATCACAAAGATACATAATACAACAAAGACGGCCGTATCTCCCTGCTAATTCAAGAACAAGTGTCGGACGAGCCTAGTGGGTTTTTTGTCGACAGAGAGACACACAACCAGAGTGCCACTACCGCATCATGACTTTACATTAATGCCTAAAATTCTAGCCACGGAAAAACTAAATTGGGCTATCGTGAAAAAATGTAATAAAATGATAGAGAAGAAGATTACCTGTACGTTTTGTTTAATGGGGTGAATGCTACTACACTACCTTACGACTAGGAACAACACGTCTTCGAGGATGACCTTCCATTCCATTTACTGTGGATCGAATTTAACAAGGCTAACAATAACTCCCTTTCAACCCATTATTATGTGACTAAACTAAACTAGATACTAGATACTGCTACTACGACCATTCCACGTTTATATGGGCATGGGGTGCGTACATCCACTCATCAACTCGCTGTCATTGTACCTGCAACGTAGAAGTGTTACGACTGTGTTCCAACAACTATTGATCCTGTGAGAAGTAACTGGCGTGAAGTTAATGTTATTGAGTTTTTTTTAGTGATGCATCATCATCATCTAGTGAAATCATTATACTGCAGCAGTAACAGTGACCCTTTCCTTCTTTTTTGCTACTTGTTTTATTCCAAGAACCAAAAAAATCAGCATAATTTTTTTGTAACGGTTCAAAGAAAATAATACATCTTGACTGGAGGGCGAGCACGAACACCACGCGACTACGCGAGTGTTTTGTAGCTTGTGTGAGTGTGTCCTTCGTCCAGACATCAGCAGAAGCTGCACGATCGCGCGGTGGTGAACTACAGACCGCGTGTCTTGGCTTGGCTTAATGACAAAACTTTTAAAGACAGAATGGTGTATTCGATAAACCAATTAGTTTTTCAACCAAAATTGTAGTACTACTAGCATTTTTTGTCGTTTCCTTTTAAACTCTTGTAATCGTATCATATCTACATCCTTGGTGGCACAAAGAAACGCTGCTACTGTAAAAAACGCGCTGATTTTATTTTTGCCTTCGATTCTGTGCGTAGCCAACGCACGTTTCTCAAATAACCTTTGGAAAATTGTGTGCGCTGTTTGGTGTGTGTATTACCTGAGCGGTTGTTACACACACGTTTATACCCTGTGGTGTCAATTTAAATAGTACTTTATGGTTATCCAACCCAAGTGTACCATTATCCTTGTATGACCGTGATAATCATGGTGTGATATCATACTAAATACCATGTTGACTTTGCGGAAGCGTGTGTAATTTTCAGGCGATAGGTACAAACAAGTGTTCAAATTTTTGGTGATTGTTACGCTGCTCAGTGATGTGCTGTTATGCCGTTATTATCAACCGATTAACGACTGGATTTAGTGAAATATTTTTAAAAGAATCTAAACCTCAGATCCTGTGAAATAGAGGACCACAACAGATACACATTTTTACCTGTATCCCTACCACTACCGTTTATCTTACATATCTTTCTGCTAGTGAAAAGTTCATCATTCTTCTCGCCATACAGACATTATCAACACCGTCCTATTCTCATATTCATCAGAAACGTCTTTTTGAAAAAAGAATTTCGAGAGGAAGCCTGAGACGAAAAGTAAAAAGAGAGATTCTTTTGTTCTGCGCTTTGGACCAGAACGGGCTGCTTATAGGTAGGTTTGGTTTCTTGTATGTATTTTTATGTATATTTTATATTTCACTGTGTTAATGCTGCTACTACTACTGCAACTGCACTGCTCTTTAACTTGGCTGTTGTGTGTATAATGTTATTAACGTGCTATTTTGTGAACTACCTAACGTATAAAATCGTCGTAATCACTTTTAAACCCAACAACTCTCGAACTCTCTTCTCGTTTAACTTTTCTTTGCTCTCTGCAGCAGCAGCAATGCAGCAGTTAGTTCTCCTCTCTGCAATTTAAAATTGTACTTTCTGCGTATCAGAAAGATATCGAATGAGAGAGAGAGAGAGAGATTCAGAAATGCGCACATTGTTGTTATACATTGTTTGTGGTTTGGTTCGACATGGATGAGGCTAATTAAAAATTGTACACAAAAATTTTGACTGACGGTATACTACAAGAATATTTAGACTTTCAGAGATAATTCAGCGAGATTTTGATACACTTTTAGTTGCACGTTTGTCGTATGCTTGCACACACCATCAATTTTTTTGTACATCCGTACTGTTCTACGAAATATGCTACGTTACGCACAACTCTGCATTTTTCTAATAATCTGGAAAGTGGCAAACTGAAGAAGTAACCAATAAAAATTGGGGTTTTAAAAAAAGACTTGCTTAATTTAGTGGCTCTTGGTTTAAACCCCAAAAGACAGGTCAGGATTTCTGCTGCTGTACCCAGTGTACCCTTTTGCATAGCCAGTCAAATTGGTGCCGCTTTAAAGTCTTGCCTGAGTTACCTTTGTGGTACAGTAGCGCATAATTTTGTGTATTATAAGGCACGTATCTATTCCTCATACGAACGTGCCCTACTCCTCTACCTTGATTTTCTTCATCGCAGAAGTAGAGACCGCGATTTGATGATGAAACTTGAAAGGAAAAGTTAGACAGTAAATTAAAATACGCTTAGTACTAATAATAATATCTGTGGTGGTGGTGGTAGGAGTAGTTCTATTTACATCACCGTTGTTGATTGTGGGGTGTAAGGAAGAGTTAATTCTAGATAATGGCCGTTGCTGTTGTAGGCGTAGACATGCAGTTTTAATTCAAATTTCGATTTCATTCAACAATACTTACTATAAGAAGCGTGGTGGTATGATACTACACGATGCTATATATATGTTTGTAGGATGATTATCATGTTTTGAGAGAGGGTATTTCACTGTTCATACAATTCGAATTCCTTATACATGCTATCTCGTCGTGACCGTGCAGCCCATGCAATGAAAGGGATAGTGTTTTTTATATATTTACAAGATGAAGATTTTAAACAAGAAAAACTGTTAAAAAAACACGATGATGATGGTCGAGATAGTGAACGACGATGCGGCTTTCTGGCCATTTCTTATTGTTTCAAGCTTGTTGAAATGTTGATGCCCTTTCTTTAATATTAATATTATTGCGGTATGCCGAGTCCAAACTGAAGTTGAAAATATTAATAAATAATAAAAAATGATCTCTGTGTTTTGAGGATTTTTTTATTTTGGGTAAATTGCTGCACGGTGCACAATTCTGTATTTGCAATTGCACGCAGCCCTGTGTGCAGTGTAACGCAATTATAATGCTTACTTATTCCTGGTAGTAAATAATGTACAACACTGACTTTTGCACACAACAACGCCGAGTAGAGCTCAGTTTAATCTGGTTTGCATTTGCAGAGTCAGAGATATTATTGGTTAGTAATGCACTAGTTATTTTATGTTTTTATCAGTGCTTGTTTCACTTGCCTGCATGCATTATTGCATCTCTTCATATATTATACATTTCAAGTGTCGAAGATGATGACAATGATGAATGGGGTGGAGTGAAGGAGAGTGGGATACTCTACACAAATGGGCTAAAAAGTTGTTAGTGAACCTCGTTCAATTTTACTTTCAGTTTCATTCAATCTATTTATTACGATCAATCTCAGAGCAGTAGGAGTGCAAAATGTGCAGTGTGTAATATTACTTTTATCTATTTTTGTAAGCAGTTGTTGTTCGTGCGGTTAAATTAATAAAATTAAACAGCATTAGTAATTTTGTTTGACTCGGACTATGAATAAATTGTGTGTACATAAACATAAGTGCATTAGTGTATATCGTTTTCATTTTTACAAGAGAAAAGGAACATAAAAAAGAATGAACCTTTTTCCTAACGTTTTTTCTTCTTCTGACGGTCGGTTTACCACTCAACTGCTTGTAAACTTTAAGTTACAGGGAACGCTTTTTTAAACCGTAAATTGTTAATGCCCATAACAAATTAGACTTTTTCGTATTGTGTGGATTTTACGGACAATTATTTTAATCCAAGATACATACCTATACTACTTCTACACACAGGCAGCGCGCTGGTACAAATAAAAAATAATAAGTGTCCAATGAGCTCTGATTCCGACAATGCGTGAATTTTTTTGCGGTGGTAAGTGCTAACAGTGTGTGTAAAATGGTAGGGAGTTACAGCACAGACGTATTTATTTAAACTATTGTAAGGTGTCATTGTCATTAATCATTAATCATCATTAACTCAATTGCCTTTCGGAAGTATTTGGGTCCTTTTAAAATTTAAAAGATTACGACGATTGCATAAGCTCTTTTCCTCATGCAAGGAATTACACGTGTAAATGCAGTTCTGTTGCGGATGACATTATGTAACAAAACTGCAACAATTACAATCAACAACAATGCGGCAACAATAAGCACAAAAAAAAAGATGAAAGACGATAAACGACTAAGCGACCATTTTTGTAACAATGCGTTGTTCAACCATGTAATTTTGAAGAAAGTAAAAAATCTACGTACACCAAAAGTATACCTCCAGACTAGAGATTACAGCTTGTCGCTTTTCGGCAAGAAAAGCAGGTTTTATAACGTTGTTTACCTAACTTGTGTGCGTTCGCTGAAGAATTCGTACAACCATTCCGTTTTTACCCATTATTAGTAAATTATACTGCTTCCTGATCGTTAGATGAAGCAGCAAAATTTAAATTAATTTGAAATGGGCGCTTTGTTAATAATTGTTCCTCCTCACAATGGTCGGAATTAGAATACCTACTACATGATAGCCGTCTACTGTCTACATTGTGATTTCATCCACACAAGCTTCATTCAATGCGGTTTTCATCGTGATGTATAAACAATGATGCATTCATGATTTTTTTTTCTTTTTTTATACAGAAAATGAGCCTGGCAAAGGTTTTCTGCAGCTGGTCCATTGCAGCCGTTCTCCTTTTACTTTGTAAGTGCACCATAAATAACATCCTTACTTATCATTAGTTGCCTATATTCCGGTCGGTGTACGATTTTGGTGACAGTGAATTGCTTGCAGTTGCACATTAGTTTTTTTTCTTTCCATTCCCTTTTTCATATTTAATTGTGATGTTTAAAAGTACAAAGAGACAAGTAGTTGTTTGTTTGAGGTAGCTGACGCTATATACCTATTAAAAGCATCACTAACACTAATTGCCAATGTTAGCATTAATTCTACCGAAATTTGCGGCAATCTTGTTGATCGCTTTGCATTTTTTTTGTTTTCTGTAAGGCTATTGATTTCAACAATACACGCATACCTTCCAAACCTCCCAAGAAGGAGGTACTACGTAAAGTGCAAGTTTACAGACTCGGTCGTCAGAATGAAATGGTGTATAACCTTGAAGAAATTCGAACAAAAAATTCACATGTGCCAATTGTCTGCTTACATTGCACAGTTCACGACGGGCACACGCCTTGTTTGGTTGTTACAGGATTTCTTCACAGCTTGCAGTCCACCTATTTTTTGCACCATCAAGCCATTAAGTAACCAATTGAACAAGTAGAAAAAAACAAGACACGGTTTAGTCTTGATGTTTTTAATTAAATTACTACTCCGAATATCCTGTACCAGCAAAAACGCATTTTCTTATTTTCATATTTCACCTATTTTTTCTATAAAAATACTTTCTGCTACCAACTTGCATTCACACTGCTCCACTACCAAACTGACAATCAAAAAGTCTCAAAGGACCTTCAACCTTCTTTCGTTTGTTACTGATTGTTTTTTTTCTTTGAATTTTTGTTGCGTGTGGGTAGTATGTACACAAGTAAAGCTATCGCTATCACAAACCAAAAGTAATGCAAGGTCTCCTTCGAACAAGCAACATATCAGCCAGATGAACGCATATAGCTACGTAACAATGATAAACAATCACACTTTGTCTCTAAAGTAGTAGTTAACAATGCTAATGAAAATGACGGTGACGACGCCGATGATGATGATGGCAGGTAATAATAGTAATAGTAATGATGAAGACAAAACTGTTTGGGGTTGACCTTTACCTGAGAAAAACTTCGTGAGTACCTATTTTTGGTATATTCTACAAAAATAGACCGTGCACACGCATGATTGTAATAAAATAAGGCGGATGAAATGACTCTTTATAAGTACACCCAACTAAACTCAAAGATAAAAGGAACGCACAAAGTGCAAAGGAAAAAATATCACGTCGTTTGTAAGGGAGATTATTATTTTAGTTCAGACGGTCGGGCATGCTCACAGCCAACCTCCTACCAAAACTGCCACCACCACCACCACCGTCACTTTTTCTTTGTACAGAATAATTTTTGCTCCTTGTGTAAGACCTTTACCCAAACTTTACACATCATATAGCTTTAATGAATTGATTTATTATTATAATGAGTTATTTTACATGTTATAATGACGATACCAAAGTGTTATGTTTTTGGTCGTTTGATATCAGCGAACCATTTCGTGGCAGTACTAAATTCAGTTCAGTCAGAGAGCGTGTATATACTTTCATTCAGGTAAACAGAGAGAAGTCATTATCGTTTATTGTGCAGGCTTTAGTGCGCTTTTATTTTCGTCCCTGTCAATGCAAACGGCAAGAAGCGGATAGAAAAAAGGGGTTCATAAACCAAGGCCAATTTTTCATAAACACACGTAACACTTTCACTCTCTTTACATTTTAACAACATGAACGCTCATTATTGCATTTTTCAACAAGTTTACCTGATCACCTTCCCAAAAACAGTCCTTTGAGCCGTGTGGTGGTAGCGGTAAGTCATCATCATATCACCATCAAATCATCACAATCAGCATTTTTAACCCAACAGAGTTCACTCCGCCTGTTGTTTTTGTGATTGTAAGGTATAAACGTAGCAGTTTTATCAGATCCGTTTGGGATTTAGGTTGAGAATTTTGAGACCTCTTTAGTTGCAAAGTTGGTGATTCTCTGGGGTATGTAAGTAGTATGTGGTGTCTTTTTGGGTTCAAAGTGAAAAGAAAATTTTTGACTTGTGTGGCAAAAGCGCTTGAAGTCCTCTCTGCCTTTGTTTGGATTAATGTTGTTATCCAACCACGTATACGAAGTCATATTATCATTTTCACATCTTGGAAAATAAAATGTTTTAATTTCATAGCCATTTTTCTTGTATTTTTCCAAACATAAACTTATATACTGTGAGAAAAAATAACATTTTCTTTTGATAATGGTGACTTTCAACAACAAAGTAGTGACAAATATTTTTACATGACTTGACTTTTATGTACCGCGCTTTTCAATTCTGTGAGTACTTAATCTAGCCCCTTTTCCCAGTGATGATCATTAACAATGAATAAAGGTACTTACTCATCATAAGTACACAACAATATACACGTTCACCGCAACTTATAAAGTCTGCATGGGTAGGGGATGGTTTTTAAGAAAGTCATCCTGCTGTGACTTGCTCAAAATAAAATGATGGCCGATATACATATTAAGCTTCGGTAATCTACTCATCCACAGAGATTTATTTTGAAAATTATGTAAAAGTAAATTCTTGTTATTGAGCAGGGTGGGTCGTATTTTTAATCGGCCATGTCAACTGGCTATATAATAGAAATGAAAGGATTGCATTGGATTTATGTCAGTGTAATGCGTGAGAACAGCAAAGAGAACAATAAAAGTTCTGAAAGCGAAAGCACAAGAACTGAGAACAACAAACTTGTACCGTTTTCCTTTTTAAAAATATTATGCAACTCGATTGTTTAGAAATTTGTAGTTGCCTTATTAGAGAACTTCACGTTCATGACTTTTGAGAAGCCTTAATTTTTATGAAAAGAAATGTGTTGCACTTTTGACTCTGCCAAGATTGTTGATGACCACAGATTTTTTTCCTTATTGTTGTCTTGAACTTGCTTGACCTTAAGTATAGGTGGTAACTTGTTAATGATCGGTTTCCCTATTTTTTCAACCTTTCAAACTTTTTGACGCAACCTTTTGTCTGGTCAATCTGTCGTGCACGCTACCGGAATAACAAAAACACCTCCATATTCTCACTAATAAATACCTCCATTTTCAGCAATAACCTTCTCCAACTCCGCAAAGTCGGAAAAGACACAATTGGATGCTGCAATCGAGGATGAGGATGGAGAGGAGGGGAATAAAACTTCAAATGTGACATTGACAGGGAATCCTCAGATTGACTACATTCACGACCCGAATCTTCCATTTCAGCTGAATGGATATAACCTCTCTGATTATCCATTCTATCACCGGGTGCCTAAAAACATTAACTTTTCCTGCGATGGAAAGAAAGATGGATTTTACGCAAGTGTGGAACACAAATGTCAGGTACCATTAACAAGATTATGTCATTGAGTAGGAATTTTTGAAGTTCATAACGACAAATGGTCACATTGTCGGTGCAACCTTCGGGTATATAAATAATATACATTCACAATTTTAGCGTATTTCATAACCATGTATGCATTCTCTTGATGCATTTATAGATTTACCACCACTGCTTGTTCGGGAGCAGATATGACTTCATATGTGCCAACTACACGGCCTTTGATCAGAGGACCTTCATTTGTCAATTTGTTTCCGACGTGGATTGTCCGAACTCCCATATGTATTTTCACAGGTAATAACAGAGATCCAACGCGAACCAAATAATTTCAAGGTCGAATCGATACACAAGTGTGTATTTTTACTTTACCTTTCTTCTGTCTATTTATAGGAACGAGGCTCTTTACGTAACGAAATCAACAACAACTGCTGCACCTTTAGGTGTAATTGATCGTGATCTCTATAGTAGGAGACGACCTCATAAGCCTAAAGGAAGACCCCGCCTTGTGGGGGAGGATAGTGGCGGGGACGCTGGGATAGATCAGCAAGTTCAACAACCAACGCAAGGTGAGAGCCCCACACCGTCTCCTGCAAAGGCCAATGATCCTGCCCCTGTACAACCGAAAAGGAACAAGGATGTGGATTATGAAGATGAGGACTATTTTGAGGACGACTGGGATTATCCAGCACGCCGACCAGCAGGCCCTAGAAGAAGGAGATTTAGGAAATGTCGAAATGGTCGTAGAAGAGGTCGTCGGTGCAGGCCTAGACGTCCTGTGTCATCTTACTATTACGATGATTACGCCTATGATGATGACTACGACTACGACGCTTACTATGATGATGTCCCCCAAAGGAAAGGTGGAAAACGACGAAGACCTCTAAATGCTATTCCTGCTGGAACTTCCCAAGTAACGTCCACATCTTCATCAGAAACTCCTCCTCCTTCAACTACAACAGCTAAAGCTACAACGACCACCACAACAACGGAACCACCGCCGTTCACGTCCAGTGAAATAACTGTTTCATCAGGTCCGCTGGACTCTGATTCCATTGCAGCTTTGCAGAAGCAGAGGGAAGAACTGTTAAAAACAAGAAGGCCTTCGCCTAACGTGAGACCTCCATCTCTACGTCCACCACGACCAGACAAGACACGATCTGTCTCTACTACAACCACAACGACTACAACAACGACGGAGCGTGTTAGACCGTCCACGACAACAACGACAACCGAGGCTCCTCAGTATGCATATGATTACGAGTATTACGAAGATGATACTGCCGCTGTAGATCACGCTTCCAGCAGCACAACGACAACAACAACGACGACTGCGAAACCATCCAACTTCCTACGTGGAAAGCTTCGTGGGGGTAACAGCGCTGCAGCTCAGTTGGAGAAACAACGTGTTCAGCAATCCATTCAAGTGAGAGTCACTGAAGATGCCGGAACCAACACCAATACTATTCGCAGAAGGGATAATAGCAATGTACAAACTCCAACAAGGATACTTTCCGCCGCCCCTCCAACGACGTCAACTACCACCACTACTACAACACCATCTACAACAACGGTGAGTAGACCTGCCAGATTTTGGCAGAGGAAGTCATCCGTAAAAAGTATTTCAACCACGACGGCCCCCTCCACCACGTCAACGACAACAACAACCCTTGCCCCATATTATCAAGGTAATGCGATAATGAATAATAAATGTTACTTAATTAACTATATGTGTCAGTCGATAGTGCAATACTATAAATTAAATGATATTAAATTTATCCATTATGTTTGCCTTTAACTTTCTACCTTCAAGTGTACCCACGCCCAACCTAGCGTATCCCGTATCCCATTCCTATGTAAATAATTCCGTTCTGGTCTACTGGGTATATCACTATATAGCCCATTTTTTCAAAACATTGTCTTCTTGGTATTGCTTCACAATCACAAATTAATTTCCGCCCCTCCGGCTGGCTGTCATCATTTTTATTTTCTGCAGAGTATCAAGATTACGATGACGTCGAAGCTACCGATCCTCAACCGACTGCTCCAGCTAAACCAGCACCACTACCACCACCTCAACAGTCTCGTACTTCCAACCGATTCCAAGCTATTGTAAACCCTCCACAGCATCAATATGGGACATCACCGGCGGCTGCATTAACGCAAGTATACGCTAGTAATGCTCCATCCGTAGCGCCACAACTACAGCAGCAGCAATCTGTGACCTCATCATCAAGGGGTCATGGCAGTAGTTTAAGTAGCAGTAGCTATACACCTCCACGTTCTAATAAGCACTATGCAATGCAACAACCCCAACAATACTCGCAAAGTAGCGTTAGTAGCACTAGTAATAATAATAATAACAATAGAGATAGAGATAGAGACAGTAATAGCAATAGTAATAATAATTATAATACAAATAGCTATCATCGCCAACGTAGTCCGTCGCCACCATCTCCTGTTGTCCCTAAACCAGAGTTTATTTCTCTTGTGGATGAGGATTACAATAATCCCTACGTTAGTGGTCCGTCTGGTTCCACGTCCCCATCCTCCACCCGATATCACGGTGGAGGGGGAAGTTCTGGTACGCTGGGAAGCCCCGGTTATCATCAGCAACATCCCATCAGATTCTTTGAGCAGCATCAACCACCATCGTTTTTGTTTGGGGCAGCTAGTGAATACAACAATCCACAGTTTGCATTTCCGCCTAGAAGTTATCCAAGTCCTAGTAATTTTCAGCCATATGGTCACAGTACCAGGAGATTTGCACCGCATTTGTATAAGTAGAATACTTTAGTAAATTGTTTATTGTTTATTTTACAGAAAGCGTTTTTATTATCGTGTTTTTAAATATGAATATGCCGTGAAAATAATTTGTCTGATTAATGTAGTTTTAGCACAAGTAATTTAATTATGCATCTTTGTATAGGTATATACACTTACAGTTCAATATGCAATTAGTTTAGTTAATGTATTGTAATAGTTGTAGGGAAAATGAAAATAAGCTCACATTGCTTTTCATTCTCAATGTTTGTATGCCACTCTCTTGACCTATTAACTAGATTAATTTGACGCAACTTGAATTCAAATTTGTTAAGGTTTTTGTAAGTTTGGGATAGTACTTTTTTATTTTATTTTATTGATGTAAACAATGTATATACGTATAGGTTATATAAATGTTTGTGCATGTTTGTTACGTACTGTGAATAATGAAGTGAATTGTTTTTGGACTGTTTTTTTGTATTTTACGGCATTTTTACTTAATGCACGTGTACGCCTGGTTGTCGATGTATCTGTTACTGGTATTGATGTTACTTTTGTATTGTGTCAATTTTAGAATGCGCCCGAAGTATTCCTTTAGAAGTATTTATTAAGGTTTACAAATTTTTATTGATTTATTTTTACGTTTTCAAAGCCTAATAAAGCGGGGTGTTGTTCATACTGTGTTTTCAAATTAAACCACGTGTGTGTCTCTCAAGTTTTTAAATATCCGGTAAATTACCGCTGTTTAACAACGACTTCAAACGGCTGAGGGGATAATATCATGCCAAAAATTGGCTCTATGGTCGGTTCTGGTAAACCGTCAACTTTATGGAAGGAAAAGTTACGGAATAGATACGTCAGGAACAAAAAAATGGACGTCTGGGCTAATTTGTCACCAATGCATGATCTAAAAAGTAATTATAAAAAGTTTAAGGCCAGGTGTGTGAAATAATGTGAACAAGGTCAAATAACATCTTGACATATTGTTTGTACCTCCTTCCAGTACCCCAGGACATCTGAATGTAGTCTTGTCTATTGTTCAGTTTGCCATCAGGCCCTAAAAATCTTTCTGGTCGGAACGTGTCTACATCTTCCCCAAATATATCCTTGGACCGCATCACTGAATAAGTGTTGAGGGCCACAGAAAATCCCTTTACGATTTGAACATGAACTTGATTTAATTGACAATGATTAGCTCTACAAGAATGCAGTTACGCAGCATATTTCTTTCAAAGCTGCTGACCTTTGGAATTACGTATCCGTTGTAATTGTAATCCTGTGTTGCCTTACGAGGTCCAGGGACAGGTAGGATGTTACTCATACGCAGGATTTCTAGCATTGTTGCTGTTGTGTACGGAACCCTTGAAATTATTCAAGCAAAGTGAAAGGCACATAATAATATACTCTATTCTTTGTCACAGGTTTTGCTTGCATTCAAACGTAGACGGATGTTTTTACTTTGATTTTTCTAGGACCGAAGCAATATATTTCTTTTCAAAAACTCCATCCAGCTCTGCTTGTACTTTCTTCTGAATTTCAGGGTTACGCATCATATAAACGATACCAAATCCCAAAGTGTTACTTGTCGTTTCAAAACCACCTTGGAACATGTCGTAGCAAATGATAGCAAACTGTTCCTCTGTAAATAAAATATATTTACTTCAAGGTTCCGGGCTCCAACAGCAATAATAATAACTACGTATTGTGCTAAATGTAGGGATGTACAAAACGCTTTTCTCTTTACAAATTTTACTAAACTGACCCGTAAATAAATTAGATGTGCCTCCAGCTTTATCAACTTCATGCAGAAAACGATCAATGAAGTTTGTCGGCTCATCTTTGTATGTTTTCCTATTTCGATGATCCTTAATTGTTTCCTATTTTAAATGATTAAAGTGGGCTGTAAATATACATTTTATCATACTTTTTAATACCCGGACACGTTTTAAAGACCTGTTTCTACTTGCCCCAAGAAAACTCCAGATCATTTCATTTGCTTCTTGCATTCTGTGGTATCCTGTGAATTCTTTGAACATGAAACGTAAGAAAGGGTACGCCACAACAATACCTGCCCCAAAGTTTCCATTTTGAAACCACGTAGAATTGATTTTTAAAAGCCTTTCCAGATTGGGATCATCATGATTGTATTGTTCTCCAGCCATGAGAGCCCAAAGAATGCTCATTATACTAGGCTGAAAAAATCTCTCCATGCGATATCTCCCTCCGTTTGTTTTGGAAATGGTGACTAGTCTATCATGAAAACGTGTCAACTCTTTCTTGATAACGGCTTCCATTTGGTCACTTTTGTTGAAGCCGTAATCTCTAAGCGCACGCATGACATAAGTTTTGAGCTCCTTCTGCTCTGGGCGACTGCTGAATATCATTCCTTAACGAAACAAACACAATTTTTTATTTATTTTATACTACATTGACTTTTCGTCTTAGCTTATCGTCAAAACTTATCTAACAAAGGAGTCTACATGTTGCTATCTGGCTGTCTTACCGAGTTCCTTCCCGTGTGACCTATCAACGAGAAACCCTGTCCACAGTCGACCGCTCAGTTCTTCTTTCTCCAGTATGGCTTTCATGGCTTTGTGAGATGACACAACAACTGCAAAAATTGACGTTATTCAGATGTTTACAATACAGTGATACAAAATCAAAATAGTTTGTTCAAATGTTTTCTTACTTTGATCTTGTAGGCCAACTTTGACGTACATCAGTTCTCCATATTGTAGAGACAACTTATGATAGGCTCGATAACCAAAAGGATGCGCTTTCATAATTTGAGGTAAATTTCCAAAAAAGGGATATTGTCGTGGTCCTGCATTGTGGAAAATATATAACACGAATCCCCTCGAATAAAACGTTATTTTTAAGTCAGAATCAAAATGAATTACATGAAATGAATAATACCAGTACCAGGGGGAAGATTTTTCCTTTTCGGGTTGCCCCATATTGCCCATATTATCAGACCTGCGACAAAAAACGCGAGAAATTCTTGCAACATTTTTGAAAACTCAAAGGTAGATCGATTACTACAAACGCGAGCTGTTGGCAATAACGAAAATGACCGCTGATATTCATACTTACATACCTTGGGACAGATCAAATCAGTGTTATCTAATTGATCTTGCAACTCAAATAACAGAGTACTTGATTGATAAGATTTGCAACATTTTACATAGCTAACAACAATTGTTTTGGTGTAGAAACACCGAAATATATGCTGACACTAGAAAATCAATCACATATTTTTGCCATTCATTCATGATGTCCTTCATACGTGATTTATCATTAAGTTGTGTAGTTTATGATGCACCGATTTCTTTATTGCATCACAGTTTGTCGTAGTTAAAAAATGAAAGACACTCCAATGCAACAAAAAGTGGTAGTGGGTGACCGTTCTGTCATTGCCAGATAAACATTTCAAGTAATTTCACCTTAAACTTGAACTTCATAATTAACTAATAAAAAGCAACTTAATAAACAAATGGTTATTTCAAATGAAGCAGGCTTATTTGAAGCAGCAAGTAGAACAAGTTGATTAAAAAAAATTGGCTCTGATAGCACAATCATTAATAGAACATTTCATTCATACATATGCGTGAATTGGTAATTTTTTGCTATTGTTTATACTGTGACACATAAATCAAGACTTCATTCGCAACGATCATACTGTTATCTATATACTTATACTATACTGTTGTATAGTGAAATGTAGATCTGGATTTCCTACCTACAACTTTGGGATGAGGAATGTTGTTTATGAACAGAGAACCCAGAGAAGTATTACATTGGACTACACACAATGCACATAGATTTGTCCTCCGATAACTTTCAAAACAGAGAGTAGACATATTTATTATTCGCAGAGGCGAATTTTTATTCCAGACTTCCGACAATATGCTCTGTATTTTGTTCTTAGCTTGCATCTAGTTTGTAGACTCCCCTGAACTTGTAGCAGATCGGAAAGGTTTCCCCTTTCTGTATAGTTCATTTTTTACGGTTGTTCAAACTGCCTAGAAATATTTTTTTGCAGCCGTGTAGCCAGGAAATGGCGAGCGTATTTGCGTGCATTCACGCTATTACAACAGTGTATGTCTTCGAAGCGCAGGGTGCAGATATGCACTATAATAATGCGACATTTCGACTAAATCAGTTTGTCCTATGCAGTAATGTTCTGCATTTTCTATGCTTGGCACGCCATGTGTCTATTATAGGTAAAAATCCCTACTAGTACTTTGATGATGTCACATTAGAAGTACATTGTAGTTGCATAATAATATATATATACTTTCTAAACTCTTTCCGTTTCACCAGACCAGAGAAGAGGGAGAGCTAGAGGCTACATTTGTATGCAGAACACACCACACTAATTTTTGTTGCTTGAAGAGATCATCATCAGGAATAGAATTGAATACCTCCACACAGAGATTAAATGCCTCGCCCTATTATTCTCCTTTTCTTGTGTAACTATCCTCTATATCCACACAGCCCCAATAACCTTACAGCTTTCATTTCACTTCTCACAGTCGGTTTCCTACATGTGTTAAAAAGAATTCTCTGTGGAAGACGTTTTTTTCTACTCAAATTCAACAAGTTCTACCAGCAAAATTATACGATCACAGTGAGCAAAAGCGAACGAGCTCCATTCACAGTCGTTTTCATTTTTTTCCATGTACCTCTAGCTTTGTATGCATTCATTGCACAAGGACACTTCAAAATGTTGGGATGTTTGGTTTAGAGAGCATTTGGTGAAGAGAGGAAAAATGTACATTCTACTCGGATTCAAAATCAGCACAAGTATTCTTTATCTTACAAGAAAGACATAACACGTACATGTGTGAGTGAATGGGTAAGACTGTTGTTGTAGTTTTAGTTATGATATCATTTCAGCCAGGCCGATTACGTTACATAGACGATGCATGCATCGTATGTAACTGCAGGTCGTACAAACCCAATAGCGAAGATCGTTAAGTTTAAGTTCAGCCGGTGCGTTTCTTAGAAAAACCATTATGTAAATTATCGAGAAAGTTAGTGAACCTCGACCTCGTAAGGATAAGGATATTACTGAAATTTGCAATCAGTGATACATTGTTGACGAGTAATAATAGACAATAGAAGTATTACGAAAATAGGCCAAACTCATCATCAAGACTATAAGACTAGTCTGCCAGCATTTAGGAGTTGTTTGTCGATCGATAGCGTAGTAGTGTCTTTCTTATTGTAGCAGCAAATACTTTACGCTAAAATGCCGCTGGAACAGTTTGCCATCCTTTTGGACAATCCGTCCATGAGCTATTTTCCTGGACAAATGGTATCTGGTAGGGTTGTCATTAATGCCAACAGTGAAAAAAATACTCAAGGTAGGAAATACATACAATTGACAATGATATCATTTTATGGCGGATCTTAAGTGAAAAACAACATTTTAATATTTAAAAAAATGCATTGCAGGACTCAAACTAAAATTTGAAGGGAAGGCTTCAGTTCACTGGACGGAAGAGCACACCGAAAAGGCTGGTACTGCAGAGAATACGACAGACAAAAAAGTGACAAAATCATTCGATGACTCTGATAGCTTCTTCGAATTTAAAAACTACTTGTTGGGCGATGGCCGCAGTGACGTTAAGATTCCAGCTGGAGAGAATTCATACCCCTTCTCCTTCCAATTGCCCATGATGAATCTGCCTTCCAGTTATCTGGGGCAGCATGGAAAAGTAGAGTATCTACTGGAAGCAGATGTGAAGCGTTCATGGAAATTTGATTACCACGCCAAACAGTATATTACGGTGAACTCCATTGTTGATTTAAACAATGACGCTGGCGCCAAGGAACCTGGAGAATGGAAAACGTCCAAAACCTTTTGTTGTCTCTGTTGTGCCAGTGGACCTTTGAGTATGAATGTCAGGATGAATACAAAAGGCTACTGTCCAGGAGAGGTTATTCCGTTGGAAGTGGAAGTGAACAATTTAAGTACTCGGGGCATAACCGATTTGTCCGTGGAGTTGGTCCAGGTGAAGCTCACAGCTTATCTTTGGTCATTCAATAAATTGTGTATTCTTTCGTATTTCGTGAATGAAGTACAATATGACCCGTACTGTTTTTACAGGAGGCTACATTCTTTGCACAAAGCGATAAAAAACCAAGCGTCAAAACCATTTTCGGGCAAAAAAGAGGCGAGCAAGTGGATGCTGGAGATAGTGACATTTGGCGCATTGGGATACTTATTCCGTCTGCCCCACCAACGAAGTTGGGTGGATGTAGACTTATTGATGTACAGTATGTAATAAAGGTAAATAGTTTGATACTGGATGCATTCATGAATTTATTATTTATTAATTCCATGTACAACTTTGGAAAACAAATACATGTGATTTTGTAATAAACAGGTGGAAGCCCATGTGTCGGGAGTCGCGTTTAATCTGAAACAGCCATGCCCAATTATAATAGGAACGGTTCCTTTAAGGGCTAGATTTGATGAGTTAAAGGCTGACTTGGGACCCTCAGCGCCACCTGCTGCTTTTACTCCAAATGGATATCCTGATCTTCGTAAGTTGACAAAAAATGCTTAGAAATACACGATCCGGGAAGGAATTTCACGAAATTATTTTGCATTTTAAACTGTTTTAGCTCCACCACAATATCATGAGTCTTACAACTTTAAATTGGACCCTCCACAGCCGGACAATATAGTGGATAACATTGCAAATACTGTGATTGATCAAATTGTGCCAGCAGGGGAACCTGACTACATGCCTAAATATGTGACTTACGGATGGAAATTCAATATTTCCGAGCCACCTCCGAAATGATCCAAGCCAAAAATGCAGTTTTAACCTTAATACGATACAATAAATGTCAGTTTTTTCACAGACTAGCTTGCTATTATTCTTAAACCTCAGCAGATTGCTGACTTTGAAACTCAAATGGTGCAACTCCTTGTGCATAAAGTCACATGGAAAACTTTCTAGTAAAATTGTCTTATTATTCGCCAATTAATTAAGCATGCCAAGTATACATTTGATCGTAATTGTAACATATATATAAAAATCCGACTGATTAATAACCGCTTACTAACGCTTTAATTTCCAATGACAAAGACAATAGGCATGATTATTTACCAACCGCATCACATGCCACAACGAAACTTTGGTATTTCGCTATTTAATACTTCAAATAAAGCTGTCTAATTAAAGAATCAACAAGATCGTTTTTTAAATTTTTTATTGCCTCCGACTAACCAGACCGTGATGGTACACATCAGACGGTACACCCCATCATGTATACCTTGCATTACGAACGATTTCAGTCGAGATCACGATGTCACATGTACACTTGCTCATGGTTCATAGTGGACAAAATTTTTGCACCAATTAATACACAGACAAATACCACTCACGTAGAGTAGGAAATATTCATAAATGGTAAGTGATGTGTAAAACGGAAACCGCGTATGTTCAGTGCAGCTGGCGTTTCCGTTCACAAGGCAGGGACGTCAAATGTCTGCACCAGGATATCAAATTTCTAATACTTTGGACGGATCCCCAACCCCTCTCCAACGATTAGAGACAGTGTGTGGCGTGCGGATAGATGACTGTAAAATTCGAATAGCTGAAAAATAGTGAGACGAGTGGAGGCAACACAGGAACATCATCATCGTCATCATCGCATGAATGGTTGACACGTAGATGAATGTATGTTTTATAACGGGGAAAACAAATCTACGAGGAAATCCAAAATTGTTGGCTCCCTTCCAATGCACTTGAAAAGCTAAAAATATTGAGGCAAACAACACCATAAGACTTTATTGACTTTACGATAATAAGGAAAGCAGCCTATAATTAAAGACTGCACGATAGGAAGAACAGTAAATTATGTAGGGGTGTTGCTGTTTTCTTTATTGCTTGTGTACACTATATAATATTGATGTACACTTTGCAATATTTTTCCGTAAGCACCGCGAAATACATGCACACACGCGCAAAAAATCTCATAGTCGCGGACGCGAGATTATCATATCGTCAACATCATCCATCCTCTTGAAATATTTTTTTGAAACTTTGCGTTCTCTGGGTAAAGAGACGGATACACACGAAAACAGAACACATACACATGGGAGTTTGGGGAAGAATTATGGGGTTTACGTGTGAAGACGAAACACGTAAATTGGAAATTCTTGTTCTGTTTCGGTGTCGTAATATTTCGTCATTTTCTAGTAAATCCTTGAGCTTTCGCAAAATTGCTCATACCAGTTTTGGAGGCCCCGTCGGAAGAGAGAGATCTTTTTACGAGTTTTCGTGCTGCATATTTTGAGAGAAAGCAAAAGAAATCAGAAAAACAGCAAAAATGGAGATTTTTGAAATGGACATTTTCATCCTCATTTTAATTCACGAATAAAATATTTTTCTCCGGAAAGAAACCCGTTAGGGAAGCTAGTGGGAATAATGGAGAAATTTAAAGAGAATACCTTTCGTGTGGAAAGGTACACGCAGCCTGCGACCAGGATACGGCTTCTTTGCTTAGAATTCGCAACGAGTTTACAAGGATAAAGATGGGTACACTTATAAAGGAAAGCTCAAATGGTAACTTTAAAAAAGAATATCCGGCCTGCTCAAATGGAAAATCGTAAAAGTTTGTGTCGCAAAAGTAAATTACCTGTCGTTAGTAAACACGTAGTCTCCAGCGATCATTAGTGCAGACAAAAGTATGAATAGTACTCAGTGTGCTTGTGAAATTCACAACCCAATTTTCTTGACCAGAACGTTGCATCATAGATTTTTTACTGTGGTAGATCAAGTTACAGATACTAAAGATAATTATATTGGAAGAGTTGTGATAGTGGCGCTGCTCCGGGGATATGGCAGACTTTTCAGTTCTAAACTACTGGAGATCCCATCGACATTTTAAGGTTGCCGCTGTAATTTTAATTGTAATTGGATTAGTTTGGACTTCAGAAGGTGAGCATAGAACCGAGCGTGTTTATAATATAATATACATGTAGGAATTTATATGGTTTCCTTATGGGAATTTACCTGCGACGAAAATAGTAAGCGAGACGAGATAGTTCAATATTGGTATGTAGTCATATGATATAGTAGTAAGTAGTATTTTTGTGGTGAAATGTCTATAGGACTACGCATGTGCTATAACTGCAACACGTCGTCAAGTGGCCTTGAATGTGTTCATAATCCAAGTAATGTGACTGACGGGGAAACATATTGTAAAGGATACTGTACAATCAGGTGAAGTTCTTTCCAATAATTTATAAAACATTTTTTATACTCTTATTTCGTGTTCGCAGTCTACCGCATTTCCCCAAATTAAAAAGCCCTAGCTCAATGTCATAAAGAACCGACATATTTCTGTAATTGGACATTTTTTATGCATTTGTTTTGCAGGAGAAAGGAGTACGTTTATATGCCACAAAACGCAAATCTCATCTCGTTGCAGAGGTCGTGCGAAGTATCCCCTCTGCTTTCCGACGAAGTAGTTGTTGAAAGTTATTTTAAAGTATACTTTAGATCCTGTAGAAGCTACCTTTGTAATCGAGGATCTGGGATAGAAAGTACGCGCATAACATTTTTCTTTTATTTACCTGATGACCTAGTTCCACACAAACACATATATACCAAGTCACACTGAAGTCATTGCATACTTACTTTGCAATGTCTTGATACAATTTTCCCTGTAATAACATCGATTCTTTTAAAATTATATTTATTAGGTTTGCGGGACATCCCTGAGGATCCAGCTTGGAACACAATTGAGGAAGAAGTAGTTGTAAATGGAGCGCTACAAAGAAAACCAATCACAGCTTTATATCTTTCATCATTAGCATTAGTGCTAACGCTAGTATTTGCCATTTTATTTAATAATTATACAAATATGACGTAGGTATGTTATGTTTTCTACATATTCTTTCTGGACCATATTTTTGTGATTTCACTTGCACCTGCATACACAAGCAACGATTACCCGTTCTTCTTTTGTTTACAAATAAGATGATATTGTGTCCTCCTTATTGTTTTCTTCGTAGTAGAAGCTTATTCTCTTGCTGTGTTTAAAATCTTTTTACTTGCGATTGGTTAATAAAGATGGATTATTCTTGTCTAAAGTTAAATTTAATGAAAGTGTGGGAATGTCACGTACAAAAACAAGGGTTCACATTCAGTTAATTTTAATAGGGCTGATTTAACTACAAGGAACATTGTTGACCGGAAATCGTAGGAATATGCATTTTGGCATTTGTATACATACTATATACAAGGTTTACTTTTGGCGGGGCTTAACTGAAAATTTAGAAAAATCGTGTTCCTGCGGTTGCCGTCTTCGTATCGGTATGTACAATGGTCATAATCATGAATCATAATTATAAGTTCCATCATCAGTCATGCCCGTTTGTAATTTATTAAATATTAATTACTCAGGCTTATGTAGTGTTAGGTTAGTTATCTTCTTCTGCACGAGTAATTAAATTAGCAGGCGTCAAATGAATCAACTTTATTTAATTAGTAGTCTTAATTGTAATCTAAGAAGGATATACGCCCGTACCTATTTACGTAAATAGCCATTGTACCTGTATCATCCAGTTATATAAAATGTTAATCAAAAATAATTTACTGTAATACAGTTCTACCGGAATACATCTTTTATGCAGGAGGTGAAAGCTTCAGGAGATGCATGAGGTATGCTATTAAATTCCAATATGTGAATCCGTCCGTTCCTCTTCACCGTTTTTTTCAGCGGGGTAATTTATGAGATACGGTCCAGTTCGCTAAAAGCTTTTAAGTGAAAAAACGAAACCAGAAACACTCAAACTTACTCTCTCTCTCTCTCTTCTGTATGCAGAAAGCATCTTTCATTCTCATACTGCCATAAAAATGTATGCAGCATGGCATAACTTTTTGGAATAAATTAGTTCACGGAATTTTTACATGGTACATAATACAAACTTCCTTCTTTTTATACGTACAAAAAATATTAATAGATACATGGTTTTGGGTATTGCGAAAAAATCACGTCCACCGTCAATCAAATTCTAACAGCAGATTTTGTATTCATCCATCTCCCAATTCATCAAAGGTTTTGGTTTACTATAGTAGGTATACAAGTTCATCTTTTACGTTACCTCACGAAGGAAGCAAGTGGAAAGGAAGAATTGATTAAAGAAAATACATACATAATATTACCTATTTCAAGCAACGGAGCAACAAACAATACATTATACAGGAACTAAGGTAGAGAGGTCCAAGCATTTTGTGGTTTCTTTTGTCCATTTTACGTCCTAAACTCAGCCTGTGCCTGGCCCATGTTTATAAAATGCTGGGAGAGGGAACGATTTATTTTCAGACTAATGAGCATACATACATATAGCACACAGCGTAGTAGCCACAGAATAGAAAATTTTGTTCACTGTGCATGTGGGTACCACGGCTAGCTATATATTTCTACCAGTTCGCATCCCCGGTACAGTCTGTTTCCGGGAGAGCATATTCTTGTCCGTGGGACATAAAATGTTGAGCTTATGATGACGTCAAGAACCCATTTTTCTTGTCCTTCTTACACCAGATTAATATTTAAGAATTGCTCAAATATAGAATTTAAAATTAAATCTGCCATCTTGCAAAAATAGAAGGGGATTAATATTCATTGCACAGGAACTCAGCGTTCAAATCCTTTATTTCCCTTCCGTGGGGAGTTTTTCCAAGAGTGCGGTCTGGGACATGAATATTCTCTCCTGCGACCAGACTGATAAAAGTAAGGAGTAGACAATTTTCAAGGTGGAATATCATATTGCATAAAAGTTATGTATGATCGCTTAAAATTTCTGCAGCTGTTGTGCCCGTATCTAAAAAAGTCATTTAAATGCATACATGCATCGCATAATATAATTTTTATGGACAGGTAGGTTACGTTACCTTTTTCATATGTCGTGGTAATGTATAGTTTTTAAAAAATATACCATATATATAATATCCATATTATCTTCATCAACATCTCCGTACATGCACACATATTCATGAGAAGAAAAGTGAAGCATTAATAGAGCTAGCTCTAGCCGTCTTAAACCCCCACCTCCGCATCCTCATTCCCATCCACTTAACAATAATATCGCAATCACAACAACAACGCAACGCAAGAAACAAGTGACTCGAGGAAAATGCGATAATAATGGAAAAACATCAAGAAGCACTTCAGGTTTTATACTTTACCATGCCACACCACACAATATGGCCACATCGCTTACAGTTTGTGCTTAAACCGTGGTTGTTAGCGTTGTAGTAGTATTATTAACAGAAAATAAACATCATCATCATCACCGTCATCATCTTATTAAGCAATTGTGTACGAAACGAAGTCCTTCACTTCAATTGTTTTCTGCTCTTGTATTATGTAACTTGTGTGATGGTGTGTGTAGGTAGGTAAAGTGTCGTGGACGAAGCTTAAAATGTGCAATACTCTTTTTGGTATTACAAATTACAACCCATCTACTCCTTGTGGACTGTGTAGTGAACTGTGACTGCGTGAACTCCCATCACTTTACTACTTTGAACAGATGACTCCAAACAAAAAGTACACAACAAAACCATGAGGAAGATGAACTAACATACCTTAGTAAACATGGATAGATGGGTCATAGGTGTGTATGTGTATATATATAACAAAGCAAATTAAGGAAAAATACGTTCCATGAGTAAACATATATAGAAAAGCATATATATATACATAGGTACATTTCCATATACTTGGTATACTATTTGTTTCTGTGGTGGTGAGCCCCTGTGCGATTCTTCCAGCAACAGCACCATCAATAATTTCATTACGGTTAAAATATTCGCAGCACAGAACAGGAAATGTTGCAGCCACTACTAATAATATAAAATGTATAAAAAAGTATAAACCACATTTCGTATAAGCTTATAATAAGCTGGAAACCTATACACTACATAGGCTCACACTTCACAGAGAGAGAGAGAGAGAGAGAGAGAGAGAGAGAGAGTCGTGTGTACATACAAAAACTTTTTGTACCTTCTTGCTCGCTGTTGTGTCATAGCATAAAATGGAAGAAAGGCACACAAATACGCAAGTGGGAAGTGAAAGCTCAAAAGCAAAAGAAAGATGTTATCTGGTTGGTCGGTGATGGTACACTGTCCCATTCAATAATTAATGAGTTTTGGAAAATACGGGAATTTTTTCTCTTGGTTCATTAATAGACTGCCAGAAAACTTTGTCTTATTGCATTTAATTTGGTGACGTAAATGTGGTTGTAAAATAAAATAAAAATTACCTACGCTGGCAGTTGTTGGCTTTTGAGGTAAAAGTTAGCTTAGCTACAGAATAATTGAAGATGACGTTTTTTCCTGATACTGTAGTATCCTATTCTCTAGTGGAATGTGCTCAGTTGATGTGATCTGAATATTTACATGGGTGTTGTATCCGAGTGAGTGCTTTAGTGTTTTGGTTTTCTCAAATTAAATTTTACGTAGCTGATTTTTTTCGTAGAAATATATATACAACGTATTGTTGTTCCCGCTGATATGATTCTTTACGCATAAAGAAGGATGATGTGTTTGTCAGTTAAGATACCATCAATTGGATGGTAAAATACTGCCAAAAGTTTTTTTAACGGGAAAGCAGGGGGCTTTGTATTCGTTTCTCAGGTCTCAATTGTAAATTATAAAAAAAGTGCTCTCACAGCAGGAAAAAGGAAAAAGTGATGTTTCTGTAAATTCTTCATCATTCCACAAAGTAAGTGAGTGCGAATGCCAAAAACCACTGCTTCTTGGTGTTGTGTTAGCTTTGTTAGTCATTTATCTTGTGCTGTTCAAGCAAGGGAAGCACAGTAATCATGAAGATGATGATGCATATTTTACTTCATGTGAAATTTTCATGGTCATGTGATCATTACTCATTTTTACAATAGTCAGTGTACAACAACAGGATAACAGGAAAAAATACAGTGTAAATGGTACTATTACTATCATTCATTATATTAAGTACAGTTGTTTTTTTCTCGTCACCTCAAACGTCTGCCTGCTTTGAATGCAACTCACAACAGCAGAATAGAATACGTATAAAAGAGTTGTTAGATTGATGCTTGAACCTGGCCAGTACCAAACCAATTTTTTGTTTAACATTTTTGTACCTTCAAACAAGTGAGACTCATACAATAGTAAAAACGATTTAAAAGCAGGCATTTTAAGTAAAAAATAGTATTTATCTACCTACACAAACCCATATTGTTTGATCCCGGTATCTTGTGTAGGTAATCAAAAGGTGGGTTAACAACCGTTAATGTTTTAACAACATAAACGAGTCCAAAATATGTCCATGTGATGAGTGATGATGATGATACATTATTGCATCGTGCACACCCAGACCCACTACATATGTTTGCGAGTGACTACATCTCTTCAGATTTCAGTTTTATCACGTAGCAAAGCAAACAAAGCTCCGTGTAACCAATTATTTGTGTTTGGAGAGAGAGAATTAAAGTATCTCTCAGATGGAATGACACGCCATCACAGTAAGGGCAGAGATATATTATATTGTGGTACGTGATACTACACCTGAGTCTCATGAAAAATTTAATTGGAAAAGGAGTAAATCGACAACACAACGTTCTTTCGTAATCTTGTTACCATTTTGTTATAAAAAAAACTCATGCATAAGAGTGAGTCATTTGATTTTCGTGTGGATGTGTAATAATACTAATAATAAAAATGCTATAAATTTTACATCCTTGAATTTCACTCACAAATACACACACACACACGCAGAGATAGAAGTCACACAGCAGCGCAGCGTAGGTATATCGCTCATCCACACATCAAACTTCAATTCTGTTTTTGCATGTAAACCCGAATCAAAAGTTTTCTGTCGGTTCTTTTCTGTTGCTGGATGCTACTACTACGAGTCTTGTTGGTTTGATAATAATAAAAAAGTGTAGCACGGCGATTCATCTCATCCTCCTTTCCATCACCTATCCGAACAGACGACGAAATACACACAGAGGTAATGCATGTATGTATCTACACATTAATGTAGGTAATACATATGTAACCAGAAAAATTTTTTTCACAATGATCTCGGAATTCCGCATCTGTTAAAAAACACAAGTTTTTGTTTCCTTCTTTCACGCAAACAACCTCAAGTGCATTCAATGTCAGATAGGTATCATTATACAATAAAGCACACACGGTTCAGTGCGAATTTGTAGTGGATGAGAACACAAAAAAATGTTATCCCCAACTTTACAAAAGGTTTACCAGTTTGCTAATTGCTAGAAGAGCAACGTGTAATAGGATACGGTATTAAGTAGGAGCTGTGCCGAGTCATAATTAAAAGTTTTTTTGTACAAAAAATAAATCGAGATGAGCAGACACGCAAGCATATAAACAATTACAACGTACACTAGACTGCAGTTTAGCGTGACTTAAAAATATCATTTAAGAGCATATCATGTCCTAGCCGTTTGGGATAGTAGGTACAGTGTGCAAGTTCTGTGTTCACTTCTGCAGAATATGCTGCCTAAGGAATATCAAAGAATCAATGAAGAATTGGAGAGAAAAATCTCCAACTAAAGTGCCTGTTAAAAAACTGTTATGAGCACAATTATCGGCTTACTAGGATGTAGCTACATCTTTTGAATTTGACTTTTTTTTTATTTTACAGGGAAAAATTCGTAGTGCCTGTGCAAACGCGATATCCACGACATCAGTGAATAACAAGCGTGAAAGTAATTTTCTCTTTCCTATCAACACACATGCAACTTTGACGATTGACAACGCCGGTGTGGGAGGTGTTGGTGTCACTGTCACACGTACATGAAGTTATAACAGTTTGACTTAGTAATCAGCCTTTTGACCTCAAATACATTAATTGATTTAGGTAAATTGTTGGCCGTTATTTATTTTTGGGATAGTTTTAAGCTCGTTGTAAATTGCATGATCTGAACAGTTTTTAGTCTCACCATTTATTTATTACGTACAAAAGTGAGAGTGGCAGAATTTAATTTCTAAGTTATTTTAGTGACACCTCAAAACTGCTTTGTTGCTCATCATCGTACATTGGGTTGATTAAGTTTTAACACCACCTGGGCTTACTTTTCGTTTGGTTCGAGTCGACACATTCTTAACACTTTTTCCCTTGTTTATTTTTTTGTTACGGTTTTTAGTTACCTGCTGCTGCAGAACACATTGAAAAACGTGCAATGACTGAACCGCAGTTCCCTTGTTTTTTAGTGAATAGTTTAATGCTATACAGTTGATAAACAGTAGCTTTTGCTTGTGGAGCCTACTGGAAATAGTTTTGACATTTGAGAGTGAATCTAGCTAAACATTTTTTGAATACTTTTCATCATCATGGATCAGCTACTAGCGAGAGCTCCTTCAAAGGACGAAATCATGTCGTTTTTTGGTGGAAATCCGTTTTCTACGCCTATCGGGCAAAAAATAGGTACGGAAACGGAAGTTGCTATACATCAGGGTATATTTTGTAGAGGTCATGGTTTTATAAATATTTGTTTCTTTTGTCTTTCACGGCGCACTAATCTCACACCCCAGAAAATAAACTAATATTTGTAACAATACATTACAACGTTACGTTGAAACGTTGTTTTACTTAGGATAATTACAACACAACTCAGTTTTTTTAGCACAAGACGTATGTACATGTCTGTCTGTTTGGGAAAGAGTGTGTGTACGCTGCACTTCATTTTACTTCCTAACGATGTCGTAGTCAGAGCGTAACAAAATAACTTTGTTCTTTTCATAATTCACAGGACCAAAAAATGACCCACCTACAATAGTACAAGAAAAAGTGTTGGCTTTAATTCAGTCATGGGCAGACACGTTTAGAGGCCATCCGGAGCTAACTGGCATTGTTCAGTTGTATGAAGATTTGAAATCGAAGGGTATAGAGTTCCCTATGACAGATTTGGACGCAATGGTACCTATTCTTACTCCTAAACGGGTATGTACCCCATCACTTACTTTTTTATTACACTCTACTCTGCATAACTACGCAGTTATTGTATTGTCACTAAAAGCTATTAAAAAGTGATGCGCCTGCTTCCTTTTTCAATGTCCAATAATCCAGAGTGTTGAGACGGAGCCAATTCTGCATCCAGTCAACCTGGGCGAACGACAACTAAACCAGCTGCAACAGACACCGACACCACCACCTCAGGTACAAATGGTAAGACTTGTTTACGTTTATTAATCATCCTGCCACTTGCCAACCACTCTACACAAAATGAAAAACATATGCCCACATAATAACATCTCTGTTGTAATGTCTGTATCAAGTATACTGCAAAAACGCATATACACACTATTTCTTATCTTGCCTAAACAGGACGGTAGTGCGCATATAAAAATATACGTATTTTTGCATGGATGTAACATGAATATATTATTGGTACGCTGTACCTAAAATTTATTTATTATCCTACCACCCAATTATAATAACCACAATGGGAGCGTTACGCTGGTTGGTACCTTTTTTACACGTCACATACACTTTCACATTCATTCGTCCTGTTGTGATGATGGGATGCACCACCACCATGCTCTAATATCATCGTAGATTTTTTTCTCTGTTGGTCATAAAAATTACATCTTTGGTTTAGTACATATAGTGAAGTATGTGGGAGCACATGCAATGTAATGTTAACGTACGGCTTTAGGCTAGGCACATAATATCATCCAATATTGAAGATACGTAATATGTAACAACTGTCAACTGTAATACATTGGTGTACCAGAACCAGAAGTGGAAATCAGACGATACAAGACACTTTTTTCAGGAACTGAGACATTTTTAGTAACTTTTTGAATACAACTGCAGTTAGTGCATGATAATAAAACGTGCCCTATTTATTAGCGGACGTACCAGACAAGTCCATTGACATCAGGTTAATTATCATTGGAGTTGTGTTGCAGAGGTTTATGATTATGGTAATGTCGTTATCCTTTTTATACACACATAAAAATTATTCATAGATACTTTTACACTATTTACCATCTTATTTTTCCACTGATATTAATACTTTTGGGGTGTGGATTAGTGGTAGTTTACTGATGCAACTAGAAAAAATTATGTAGAAGGCTATATACCC
>JAHZNE010001721.1:0-26614 GCA_027744055.1 Callyntrura sp. NNG-2020
CAATGTACTAAGTGCTAATACATAATTAAGAAAGTATTAATTTTAATGTATATTAATGCTTTCAAAAACCCAGAGAAATAATAACAGAAAATTTAATATATTCCTACCAACGCCATATTGACCATTAGCAATATTGTTCTCAATAACTTCATCGAAATCGCGCATAACTAAGGTAAAATGAACCAAATTTTCTTGATCTCCGTGGCTTGCCATAAGATCGTATACAGCCTTTTTATTTTTTAGCACACATTCCTACATAAAACATTGAGAAATTAAAACTAGAGTTGGGAAATTTTGCTGTCAAAGTTTTTAGATATACCTTAACAAGAGGCTGTGACATAAATTGAAGAAATTGTTCCCGTAAGTTGTTGTATTCTGATGTTGACTGTTTACCAAAATCTCGCAACGAGCCCAGCTCGTTAAGATAAATTTCTATCAGCCACATTACAAGAACAGTTAATTTAGTCAGATCATTAGGTTTCAACGTACTCATTTTCTGAAAATTAAAAAGAAGCAAGTCAAACATAGATTACAATACACATTTATAACACTTGTAAATAAAATTTTCATTCATTTATTTTTCTATTTGTGCTGGTTCTATTACCTTTAACAAAAACGTCTTCAGTGCATTGGAGTCGTCAAGTTGTACAAATTTCAGAGCCACTTCTTCAAACGATGCTTTGGTCATGGCATAGTACATGGCACTCATTTCGTATCTAAAAATTAATTAAAAAAATATGAAAAATATTACGTAAAAGTATTAACTTGTTTTGTGATTGTAATATTGTAAAATTATATTAGTTGATTACTCCTTATTGGTAAAGCAATGTTCCGCTTGTTTCAAATGGATTACTTCGAGTTTGTCAGCATCGTGTTTGGAAAATTCTCTGGCCTTAACAAAGTCACTTTTGTCTAAAAATATTTTCCATACATTTCTATCCTCATCATTTATCGAGTATCGAAATACACCCCTTTCAGTATAACACCAAATAGTGCCCCGCACTGGATCCTTCAGTATGTTTAAAGGTCTGCCTAACGCCTTAATTTACAAAAAAATTACACGAAAAAAAATCAATATATGTGGCTTTTTGTGTTGAAATATATGTTTCATTCTTGTCTTGCCCCGTTTTCTTACTTCATTATAGTTATCATCAAACACTAATCCTTCATTCAAAACGTTCACAACTTTGACAGAGTTTTTTAACAGAAGGAGTACATGGTAATCTGTGGCCACAAGTGACCTAGGGAGGTTACAAGCAGATTGCGCACTGTTTGCGGAAACGTCATCCTCGGTTAATTTTGTATAATTAACTTGAACCATTGTGCTAAGAAAATCTTCTTCGCCGTTTTCGTCCGTAGTAGGTGGTGACAATGCCTACCAAACATTAAAAAGGTTCTGGCCGGTTTATTTTAATGCCAACCACCGAAACAGCTCAAAATTAAATGGAAAATAAAATTTTTACATGATTAAAGACCATGAGACCCGTATCAGAAAGATAAGTAATAGCTCTCGGATATGGCAGATTTGGCGAATGTAGTATGCTTAATTTATTGCCTGCTTGGCCAGTCCAATTTCCTATAGGTGAAGTCACGCCGAAATCTTTAAAACTTTCTTCTGAAGACTGGCTAATGTATGAATTGAAAATTCCGGTGAACATAGGTCGCTCTTCTCTGTATGGAATATTTCCTTTGAATTGATACAGACGTTTCGACGTAGCAATGAAGACGTAACACCTCGTAGATCTCGGTAGGAAGAAAAACTCTAATCCACACACGACTGTTGGTGTTCCTTTCCCAATATCATAAACCTATATATGATATATGACCGTAAATTAGGAGTTAACGCTTCGGCAAAACGTCATTATATTTGTGAGCGTAAAGCTGTCTTACTTGTTTCAGGTTTTTCACATCACCATTAATAACTTCACCCTCGAAAATTGCTCCTTTAGAGGTTCCTAGAAGGAATGGGCTGTCAAACACAGGATTCCATGCTACTGCTGTAATAATATGCCCTTTCAACGCAACTAAATCTTTCGGCTTCGGAATTTTTGGCGCAATGTACATTACTTCAGCAGGATTCAAACTATCCTTAGGGCTGAATGTCAAGATAAGGTGCTGTCCATTGGGATCCAAAAACATGTTTGACAATTTTGCATCAATATCATATTTCTGCAGATTAATTTCTAAAATGCAAAAATATAACAGTGAAATTTTCGTAGATATTATATAAGTATTCACCAACCAGGTTGTTTTCTTTAGCTGTGTAATTTTATTTATGTTTTACCTTCCGGATGTTCCGGATCTTTGGAGTCGATCTTAAGGATTGTTTTATTAAGCATAGCAATTACTATCTTGTTGCTGGAAACACATAAGTGTGTTATTGGACTATTTGGTATGAAATTAACTTTTGATTTGTTAAATATTGACAGCTCCCTTTTTGGAGCTTGAGAAGTAGATTGTGCCATCTTCGATCTTGTTCCTTAAAACGTGATATGGTTTAATATATTTTAAAGTATGTTTATTACGCTGTCACATGTAAAAAGCAAAAACCGAAAAATAATTCATTAAGAAATCATAACTCCATCTTTTAACATGTGAAAACGTGACACTGGAATCTATGCACAAATGGGTTAAAATAGAGTCACTGCAAATTATGGAAACCAGGACTTGCCTTTAAAAGATAACGACACTGGTCACTTATCACCGCTACTGTCACATCTGTATCAGTACAAACAAAAGTGACAAAAGTACCAGGAAGTGCTTTCAAATTGATCAGAAGGAAGGGGCGTGATTCACCGGAGCTTTGCCTTAAATCTTAATTAATGTATTTGTGGTATATTATATACTACACTGCCATGGGCTGCGCAGGCACAATATAAAATTAAGTAGTACTTGTATAACGCTAAACTTCGTATAAGCAAACAACACAAACAACTCGTACAAGCATGTGCAATACACAATTTTACATGCTTTTACAAATTGACGAATTGAGTTTGTGTTGTAATAGGTTTAATCCAACAGGATAATGTATAAAGACAAATTGGTATGAACTTTGAAATATTCTTCCTTAGAAGCTCCATCAGAAAAGATCATTTTACTTTACACACATTCTGCTGACAACTTATGTCATATGTTGATCAGATGCCTTTTTGTTTATGTTTATTTTATACACCCTTCATTCGCAGTGTAAGTAAAATTATGCCGTCAGTATCTATGTAGCATAGGACGTGTGACGGTGTAGGATGTGTTTCCATTCGGTCAGATTGAAAAGATCGGTTTCCGTGTTTTCTATCATTATGAAATTTATAATGTCAGGCATTTTGCGGGAATGCTGTATGACACAATGTCATAAATTTATTTAAATTTAAGTTTTTTTTAAAGTTTTCAATTAATTTAATTGACAATGAAATTTACTTTCTAAATACTAAAATCGTCCAATGTGTGATTGCAAAAACAATCTCATCATGCCCCAAAAATGATCAGTGTATATATGCAACCCTAGATAGATAAGGTTTAGGTAAGCTTTTTGAGCTCCAACAAGACAGCCAGTGCAGTGTCACAATTTTATATTAAATGCAAACCTATACCTGAAAGAAAACAGTTCAATAATGAATGAGCAAGTAAAATTAAAGCATCATTTATTCATATTCAACGCGCGTGTTTATCTATACTCTATACTACGGGTTTCTCAAACGCATTTTTGATGATGAAACAGGAATTTGCAACACGCGGTTTCACTGATTTACACACAATTATTATTGGACACTGGTTATTTGGGCATTATATCATCTTATATCTGTTAATTTGCACTTAATAAAAAATGTTACCGACTGTCAACGTGTCAGTCAACGTAATTTGGTATTCGTGCCATATATCTCTCTCTCTCTATGCATGATTTATCATCATCAAGGGCGATCTTCGTTTTATCCCCGTACAATTAAATTTTTGATTTAAATCTTTTGTATACTTTTGTTCACGCATCGTTGTTCCTGTCCTATATACTATGATGTATGTGTAGCGGTTCATTCTGATTCCGCTCTCATCATTGCACGCATTCATTTCATCATATACTACAACTACAAACACGGCAACATTAAATCTGAGAGTTATTAGGTAATATACTTAATGGAAACCAGCGAGTCCTGAAATATTTCTTTCCCCTACTCCAAAATTCCATTCGCATAGTACTTACTATCTCGATACACGCTGAACTGTAAACTTACAACCTATACATACATAGGTACTACAATGTACAACATATCAAGTGTAAGTGTAGTGATAATTTACATGCTATTACGAAGTCGCATATTTCACTCCACGCTTAACTCCAACAAGAAGAGTTCCGTAACAAAAAAGGAAGGCTCGAAAAATGGATTTCATTTTTTCTGGTTTCTCTACACGAATAAATATTCTATAAGTATGTGCCATGAGCATCATTATTAGTGTTGTTTGGTTCATGTACCCACCACTCTGTTCTCCTTGTATTATGTTGTTATATGATGATGTTGATGATACCAATGATACTTTGGGTAATGGTGTTAGTCGGTCTTCTAAATATGCGAGATGTCGATGTATACTTAATATGTATGTCCAACGCTGAATACTGCTATCCTATCAAAAAATCTTATGTACAAGAGTTACAGATTTGTACAAAAGAAATACACACTGTAAAGCAATGAAGCATCCAATTATTTTTTAAAGCTAGAGCATATAAGAGAAACCAATTCTTCCTCAGAAGAAACCGAAACCACGTGCTGTTTCCTTTCCGCTTTTACTTATTTTGTAAATGCTCTGTAAAGGTTAAAGGTTAAAATAGTCTCCCTACTGAGATAGCGCGAAATGTCTATGCCCATTTAGGTACAGTTTAGGTTTGTAATTCTTGGTTTGGTTAGGGAGATTATCGCAACTTTAAGCTGCTAATAAACTTTTGTAACAATTTTACTTAATGTTAGTACTCGGGACAGTAAGTAGGAAAACGATTCAATTTTACGTACACCATCTACCCTTAATGTCTTCAACCCAACTTTTGAAGTGAAAGTAAGTTAAACCGCACTTGAACATTAATACCGGTGCGTTGTTTATTAATTTTGTATCAGGATCATGCAGCGTGTTATTATACATTGTACACCATTAAACCGTTTACTGCACACACCATTTTTCGGATAATCCATAATCGTAATTTATTGTGCTCATACGAAACTCTATGCACTAACGCATCTTTATGATTACAAAATAATTATAAAAATATGAATTAGCGCAGGAATTAAAAACATCTTTTAAATAGTTGGTTTCAGTATAAATATGAGATAAGAATTTTTAGAAGTGCTAATTCCAACTCCAAGTGCAGTTTTCCTCATGACACTTTTATGTGAGTAATAAATTAAGTTCGTATTTGTAGAATACATCAACTGATCAACTTCCTCTTCAGTATTTAATTTAAAATTAACTCTATGGATAGTGGGGAGTAATGATAATTTTTTATGCTGGTAGTACTGGCAAGTGTGTGGGACATGAGAATAAGGAGTAAAATATTACGTTTATTTTGTTATTAAGACACACTATTTGAAAGGAAAGTTTTACTGGTCGTAAGTACTTTTAGGATGTATACGGCTACCGTTGCACTCGTTAAGAAATCATACTCATAAATGACATAATTAGCATTAAGAAAATAAGAGTGCTCCTGCATTTTGTGCATGTTTAATTATTTATTAAATTTGTTGCATTGCAGTATTGACCTGTATTATACCCAGTACCGACAGTTTTCGTCACCCTCACCTCCGTTCTATAACTTTTCTCCCTCCATTTAGTAGTTTGTAAGACAGGAAATGTTCTTATCCAATAAACCGGCGAGACTTACCACAGCTGCAAAAGCAAGTAAGTACTGAAAAAGTGATTAGTTAAATTTTAGTTTGCTTATTGATGCAAGGTCCAAAAATAATTTTATGGTGAATGCGTTATCAGCGGCCACCAATTACGTATATAAATCATGACGCTAATTTGAATTCGGACATCATGTACGCTTGAATTACATCATTATGCTGCTGGAACGTAGTACTTTATCTATTTCTTCTTTTTGTAGGGTTAAACACACATGCACATAAACTTGATAATATAGAAGCAAGGAAACGCTCACCGGATGGAGCCGGACCCCCATCGTATGTATTATGTTAAATACGTGGTAATAAATTAGTTACACACTATACTGACATTTACAACGAAAAATTGGTTGAACTTCTTTATAGCCCTTCTGAAGTGATTGTCTTTAACAATACAAATCACGGAAATGGCAATACACGAGGTGGCGGGGGATCCCACTCTGCTCGACATTTACCAGAAGTACCACAAATTGAAGAAATCCAACAATACCTCAGAGACAGTAAGCATTATTTAGCTTGTTGTGTCATTTATAGAGCAGTATAAAACATTATTTGATTATTTGATAAACCAATTTTTTATGATGCAGTGTGGGATAGAAAAATGCATGAAATAAAAACTCAAAATCTAAAAGTTTTGTGGATAAAAAGCGACCGGGACTCCAAACGCGAAGGTCCATCTGTATCAACTGGATCTCAGCAAATTATCTCAAAACAACGGAACAGTCCTCAACACAGCCACAAGAAATAAAAGTCGGCTTTCTTGCATCTTATATCCTATCACTTTGTTAAATTAGTTATTTAAGGAACAACAAACCAAACAGCAATACTTATATAATAGCATATATATTATACGAAACAAAACGAACAAACAGCGAATTTATTTAGGGAGACTACATTTCAAAGACCTATGCAAATTGCTAATCTACCGGTGACCGGTAATTTCTGACGTGTGCACACCAAAGTGCACACTAACTTGTATTACATGGGGAATGGAGAAGTTTTCTAAGTAGGTATAATCGTTACTATTAAAGTGTTTTAAGGAGCAAATGTTACAGAACTGAATGTTTGTACGTACTTGTAATTTGTAATGCATATACGAGAACATATTAATATACCTACCTACATGTAAACTTTCTACTTAAAACGTTAAATGACTCCAGTACGTAATATAATTAGGTGTGGTATATAATTATACAGTGGGTGAATGATAAAAACAGTTTTTGTACATGTATGATTGCCATTGCACTGCTGATGGAAACAGTCGTGCATTATGTATAAATTCATCGTTTTTACATTTTATTAGACGTCTCTTATGAATCCTGCTAAATGACACACTGCACATGACAGAGCCTTTGTTAACGAATAAGATAATATAGTATTAACGATAAAATAGGTCACGCTCACACATACACATATGCAGACCACAGTGAAATATATTATCTAAGAATGCACGAAGGGAAGACATCCGTAAATCCGTAGTCGTAGAGTATATTATGTAGTAGTGAGAATGAAAGTAGCTGATTACTTACGAACAAAGTTGTCGTCAGTGGTATAAAATGTGAGTAAAAGTAATCTACGATTAAGTACATAAATAACGTTGTTGTTGCTCGTTAAAAGTGATTTTTGTTGTGTGAACTAGACAGAGCATGAAGTGGTAGTGAAACGTTTAGATTATGGTAGTAAAAGTTATTATTTTTTGTAGTACACCTAGATATTAGAGAGTGTGTAACGTATAAAGGAATAAAAATCAGACACGTATTGTAAACGTATGAATTAATTATGTTAAATTGTGAAATTCCAAGTAAAAATTATTAGTAATAATTGGCACTGGTTTTATGATCTTGTTTAATGCTTTTGTTTGTCGAGGTTTACATTTTCTCCCCAACTTTCGATTGGCATCTTCAATTTCCTCCATATATGCATGTTGATGTACTTATTATGGAAGCAAATTAATAATGTGGTAAAAACATCACGATATAATGCATATAGGTGGAAATACAAAATTCGGAATACACGTTTGAAAGAGCGCTTTATTAATTCAACTATGCATTGTAATCGTCGTTTGTCAACACGTGTTGTCACTATTTAGGCTTCACCAAATTCTCACTAACATTCCACAGTCTCCTGGCAACTTCATCAGTAACGCTTGATTTAGGGGTCCATGGCTTGCAGTCTCGGTAAAAGTGACTGGCTTCATTTCGTATTTTGCGAGATAATGCACAGTGCAATATTGTTTGCACTCCCTGGATAATGACAAAGATAATGAGAATGAATTATAAAAACATAATACGAATACGACCATTTTCTTATTGAATCGTTATAGCTTATAACTGACAATGTTGCATTATTAGTAAGAAGCAAGTAAAAAAGAAGGTGTTTCGGTACCTGATGTGGTGTGCGCATGAACATAAAGGCAACAGGTATGATCATCAAATACTGTCGCCATGTTAGGTCCATGTATCTAGCAAGATCAGTTTTTACCCATCCAGGACAGAGCGCATACACGTTTACATTAGTTCCCTCCAAACGGTTGGATAACTCTTTTGTGAAGTGTAGATTTGCTAGCTTTGAATTGCTGTATGGATTTGATTTTGAGTTTTTTGGAACTTCCTTCTCCATCATCAGATCATCAAAATTCAATTCACCTTTGTCGGAAAGACGTGATGCAACAACGACAACTCTGCGTGTTTGAAAAAATTAAGCACTGGGCACACAGAAAGAAAATGCATTAAAGTGAATATTTACCTGCTCGGTGCTGCTTTTTTCACCAGTTCCACTAACAAATTGGTCAGTAGAAAATGTCCAACATGATTTACACCAAAACAGTACTCGAAGCCCTCTGTAGTTTTCATATTCTTCTCCAGTGGTACATAAACTCCAGCGTTATTGATCAAAATGTCTATTTTATCAAATCGAGAATGTACCTCTTTAGAGAACTCTCGGACTGATTCTAAAGAGCCTAAGTCAAGTTTCATTGGAATCTATAAGCATGAAAACGATGTGTTTTAAAAAGTGAAAAAAAAACATGGAAAAGGTTTGAATTTGTTGCACTGAAAAGAAGTTTTTAAAATGTACTTACAAGTTCCCCGCTATTTCCAGCAGGTACCTTGTTCTTAATTTCTTCAATAACTTTTTTTGTCAGGTCAAGGTTTCTCGAGGCCTTGTTATTCATGAAATATAAATGAATAATGAATTAATAACTATTCACTGATTAAATCATAATGAGGGAACCTATGATAAATTAGTGTTCACCATAATGATTTTGGCTCCTCTCCGTGCCATCTCATACGCTGTCTCTTTACCCAAACCTGCATTGGCTCCAGTAATGAGTATCTGTTTTGTGTGAATAATTTAAATGTAACTAGAATACTTTAACATAACATAACAAATTATGACATTCAGCATTACCAGCTTTCCACTGACGTCTTCTTCATCATTCTCATCATGAACACCAAATGACCTTGTGAACAGTTTCCGGCAAATCCATCCAGCTACACAAATGGCAGCTCCAACGTAACCTAACGTTGACAACACAATCATTGCTAATGCCACCCCCTGCAAACTGTCAAGAGAATGTAGAGAAGAATGTCAATGTCAACCCCCGTCGACACACGATTGTAGTAAGCCAAGGTGAAAGTTGACAAGTATTAATAATTACGAATTCGTTTTAAATATCATTATTACTATCCAACAGAAAATGGAAACTGAACTTGGAAAGTAAAAAATGCAGAGTCTGTATTATGGCTTTGACATACAAGCTTTGTGTGTGAATTCTATCTTTTCTACTCTGCCAAAAGGAAAGCAGTTTTATAGCGAAAGCTGTAGCCTGCGACGATGAATAGCATACTTAAAAGATTTTTCCTACCATTAGCTCAGCTGCTGGCGAAACTGAATATTGCAATGTCCCAAGGCTCAATGCTCATCTCGGCTTACATTCTAAAAAATACCAACGTGAGTAATGATGGCTGGCAAGTGGCAACTCGCAACGGTAACAAACCCCCTAGACCCGTCCCGGGCCCCATGGAACAGTAGGTGCGGATTCATTTTTGAGGAGCATGAAACACTAGCGATACATTTTATTGATAACCTGTTCGTGAAGTGAGACAAGATTTAAACTTGGTACAATTTAATGGAAGGTCATTAGCAAGGCATAAAAAGATGGACAAACAGCGTTGGCTGGCTATAATACCCGGCCGTTAGTCGGTGTATCCTACCTTTTATGCTATAATTCGCATATCCGGTAATTTTATTTTGACTTACGAAAAAGCTGACAACGATTGTATACACATTTTGACAGAATTTAATGTTTTAGTTTCTCTTTTGATGAAAATTATTGTCATCTTATACATAGGGTGAGACGTAGGGTTTTAAAATAGCATGTGGGGAAGTAAAAATTAACTTTATTCTAATAAATACACTTTACAGTTAAAATATTATAATTTAAAATAAAACTGAAACGTAACGCTAAATATCTTTATTGCCACACAGTCATCTAGTTGTTGTTAGCTCCATTTATTCGATTGTTTTTTAGAGTCCAACAAGCCTTGCACTTTCTTTCCATAGTTGTTGCGCATCTTCATTTCTTAGCGTCACCCGAGATGTTTCAGGCCACTCATCACAATTACGATACATCTTGCCTGATTCATTGATTAAATTTTTGCTAAGAGCACAGTACATGGTAGTTGCAGCCCCCTTAAAAGATGCATAAAAAGATCGTGTATTCAAATTTATGGGTGTATATGTATTCAATTTTTAAAGGGTTAATTAGCCAAACGATCATATTTTAAGCTAATTGAACTAGTAGGGACACGATTTCACAGAAGCTCCTCTTATTTATATGGTTTTATTTATTTGTGTAGTTGCTTTCCATACCTCTTCGGGCGATTTCAAAAGATAGCGTAGTACCGGTGAAATGATAGCCAGAAACCATACCACTGGACCTTTCAAATTTTGACCAAGCTCGGTGACAACGATTCCCGGACACAAAGCATAGCATCTAACGCCAGTACCTTGAAGACGCTTTGCAAGTTCTTGGCTAAAAAAAGCGTTGGCTAATTTTGAGTTTGCATACAAACTATTTGCAACTCCAGTTGATCCTGTTAGAACTTTCTTCTCACTCATCAGATCATCAAAGTCAATGGTACCCCATTTGTGCGCCATCGAACTTAGTGTGACAACTCTAAAAATTAGATATTTGTATTTGAATATAGTAAATGACCCTGATACTACTGGTCGTACGATAAAAATTACACAACATATTACGAATTCCCTTTGTCATAGCGCATACCTACTGGGAGTTGCTTTCTTTAATGGTTCCAGCAATAAGTTCGTCAGTAGAAAGTGGCCCAAGTGATTTACGCCCATGTGAATTTCATGCCCGTCCACGGTCCTTTTCTTTTCAGGAGTTGGGACCATCACCCCAGCATTGTTAATAAGAATATCCAGACGCTCGTATTTGACCTTGAACTCTTTACAAAATCGTCTTATTGATGCAAATGAGGAAAGGTCTAGCTCCATATAAATCTACAAATAGTTACATGATAATCAAACCTTTAATGCATCTGTATTTAACACCTGTTCACGTTAAACAGAAAGTTTCATTCATGACTGTCAACCTGCCAGTGTTTATTAGAATGTAACATGTAACTTTGAAATTAAAAGTGGTGCGAAATTAGTCGTTACAACTTCCTCTTACCAACTGTCCCAAGGTTGTTTTAGTCCGAACCCATGCAACGGCATCGTTGGCTTTCTCCGCGTTCCTACAAGCAAGAATTACATTGGCATCTCTTCTAGCAAACTCCAAAGCTGTCGCTTTTCCTATTCCAGAATTCGCTCCTGTTATGAGCACAATCTTTCCTTTTGCTTTGATTTCATTACTTCTGTCTACTGATCCCCACTTTTTTCTCAAAGCCCACCGGATCATGGACAGCAAAATAAATGCTATTCCAAAATATTTTATAAAACAGTAACACCACATTGTTACAAGTTTAAAATTTAAAATTATTTATGCAACGAGAAAAAAACAACTTGTTGCGAAGAATGCAATAAGCGATGGATAGAGGTTTTACTGTGATTCCACCAATTTTATCGCTGTACAAGTGTGGGAGTCATGAGATTGTCTCTGTATTGTGACTATATGCTCATCAGCAATGTGTTGACAGTGATGCGACGCGTCGTGAAAAATGAAGTCATTTTCCAGTCCAAAGTGTCTGCTGAAATAATGAACCTTGTAATGATGTTTTTATTAATACACAAACTCAACATTATTAGCACCTCTTTCATTATGATGGTGCGCTTCATTTTTTCTTCGACTTGTGGTTGTGGTCGTATTGAGTATTGAGTATAGGTTGAAATTATCTAGGAGATACCTAGGTATGTGCATACATGTACACATATATTATTGATAAATCAATTTATTTGTTCAGGCTGCTATTCCCATTCATTCTTCAATTATCTTTGTATTAATGTTGTAATGATGGGGAGCATGTTTGGTATAACATAAGCTCTCCCAATATTGTAGAAAAGGCGAATGAAATTTTAAAAATAGTATCATTCAAAGAATGGGAGAATGAGGAGTAAACATTTTAAAATATTTTTTTTACCATAACTAATCACGGACTTTGGCTCTGATGATTTATGATGTTTGTACTTTGTTTTTGATGAATCCGTCATCAGTCATCAACTATTCGTAAATACATTATTCGGGTACTTTATGTTTGGGTCCGGCTAGGGAATACGAATACGATGCAATCGCCATTGACGGGGACAGATAATCAAACAAAATGACAAGAGCATTTTTATCTTGACATATAGTGTTTAGGTTAGCCACTCGGGTTTTTTACTAATTTCAAACCAATACAGATAGAATATAGTCGATATAGCTTAGCTGCACTTGCAAGTTGGAAATGATGGGTGTGTCAGTTAGTTAGATTTGCAGTTCAGATATAGGCACAGTCTGTCAAATTTGTAAAGATCATCATGCCATGTGTACGAATGATCATGTTATATCTATTGTCTTGTATCCCTACAGTGCTTTAGTGGTTTCCCATCATAGAACTCCAAGTCAATTTGGTGATTGAGATTGAATAGCATAACAATGATTTCCATTTTATATAAAAGTACTTTATTTTTTGTGACTTGAAAGGCTGTATAAATTTAAAATTCCGCGTCTTTCTCCTCTGTACATACTACATACAAATAGATATCACAATCACAATGATGAATATTTTGGTGACTTTCACTAAAGTTAGTGAAAGTAGTTTTTAATTAAACATGGTAATATTAAGAAACTGGGAACTTCATTTGCAGCAACTTTTCACTTTCGTCCCAAAGTCTCGATGAGTTAATTTCGTTAACGGGAGTAGCATATGTGGTAGGAGGTGGCATGAGAAAGTCATCAGGAACGTACGTTTTAGTTAGGTCCCACAAAGCAGAATTACGGTAAAGTTCCCCTGACTCGTAAGCACATTCTTTAGATAAAGCGCAATACAGAACTGTTTGGCATCCCTGCAATACACAGTGGCAATGCGAGTTTCGGATTATATAATATTGTATCATGTTTTACTTTTTCTCAACAATGAAATAATGAGTGAAAGTAAAAATATTGTGTCCTACCTGTCTTGCAGTTTTGATTGTTGCAAAAACCAACGGAACAATAAAGACACAATATAAAAGTGGAACTTTTACATGTCTGCTAATACTTGTTAACACGTTCCCTGGGCATACAGCATACACGTGTACCCCTGTACCATGAAGACGCTTAGACAGCTCCTTGGCAAATAATACATTTTCCAACTTTGAGCTATTGTACAGGGGATAATCTCCAAAGGTTTTTGATTTGTGGTCAAGTAGACCCTTCTCCCAATTCAAATCTTTAAACTTTAACTTTGCCCCTCGAAATGCTCCCGACGTCAGAATAACAATTCTGCGTAAAAAGAAAGATTTAGCTTCAAAAACTCTATAATTATCAATTTTGCTGGGGGTTATCACAATGATTTTCTTCTTTTGGCGGAAAGGTTAAATTCTGGACATTCAAAAAGACAAAGGAAACCAGTCTGGCACAAACAGTAAATGATTCGATATAGAAAGAAAGTACTATGGCGCAAACGCTACAAAATAATCATTGTTACAAACGTGGGACTTTTTCTTGATGGAATCAATCGTTTAAAAATCAGTTTCAGGTAAATCATTGTGATAAACTGAACGCGTTCACTTGACTGTTTAATTTAAGCAAAGCGTACGTGCACAGCAATTATTAAGAAAAGTGTATTGAGTCACCCCACCTGCTGTTTTCGGCATTTTTTAACAAAGGCAGCAGCAAATTAGTTAGTAAAAAGTGACCCAGGTGGTTGACACCAAAGTGAATTTCAAACCCATCAACTGTCCTCTCAATATTATCCGTTGGATTTAACACCCCCGCATTATTTATAAGTATGTCAATAGTATCGAAAGTTTTGATGATGTCGTGATAAAATTCTTTTATTGACTGAATATTCCCGAGATCCAATTTCATAGGAATCTGTGTGAATCAACACAAACATCACATAAGCTAAAAAAAATATAAAGCTTTTTTTTAAACGTAGACTAAACTCGCTAAACAAAAATACTGACCACTTCCCCGAAGAAAGTTTTCCTCCTAATATCCACCACCGTTTGTTTCGCATCTTCCAGCGATCGAGCTGTGACTATAACCCTCGCGTGACTAAATGTGAGAAAATTTGGTCATAAAAAAGGAAATAAAGACTTTGCGTGCCAACATAGACACCATAACACCATATTACGTATTTAGGTATATAAAGTACGGTTACAAAGTACCTATGTATCAAGTGTATTCCATAGCCTTTTGATATTTATGGAAGTAAGCAATATAGACTACGTACCGGCTCGCCAGCTCAATAGCTGTTTCTTTGCCGATCCCTTTAGACGCTCCAGTTATTATTACAGTCCGACCACGAACACTTTCTTCTCCCACCTTGGACCAGTTCAACCTCCAAACTTTTGCCAGGACAGATCTCAGTATGAACACTAAGATGCTAAAACCTCCCGCCATGAGAAGCATTTCCTCCCAGATCCCCATTGCATATTCTGAACTGGAGACTCACTTCATTCGTTTACTGAGCTAATAAGTACCATGCTACTAATAAGAATCAAAATTGGCATGAAAAAATCTTTTTAAAACTCCTCTTTTACTACTCCACATGTGACACGTACCTGTTAAGTTATTAAACTATTTAAATTGGATAAATAAAAAAATCAAAGCAATTTCGACACCATCCGGATCTCTACACTAGTTTTGTCCTTAGGAGACACTTGCCGTCACTTGCTCACCTGCTGCAAACATTAGAGTCATTGATACCTTTTGTTTTACGCACAGACTTGCATTTTCCTTGTGAAGCTATTATTATTATGATGATTATGGCGATGATATGATAAGAAGTGGAGGAACTGATGTTGTCGAAACAGCATGCAAAAACAGGAGCTCCTCTCTCTGGTATCCAATCATGTATTCATGATATTGGGCTTGAGTGTGTAAGCCCATACATAATACTATCATTACGTCCCAAATCCAGATATCCTTATTCTTTTTACTCGCATCTCATACATTTGTTTTACAAGTTTGGATAACTTGTGACTTTGTGAGCACTAACAACTTAGGAAGGGAAACATTCTACAAAAATTCAAGTTAAAAGTGGATAAACATTTTGTTTCATTCTTGTGTTCATCATTGCAATGTACGACGAGAACGTGTTTTTAGTCACACACATGCCATATATTTCAATGTAGCTACAAGGTACATGGATTTACACTGTTATTGTCATGATATGCCCTGTTGGTAAGGATAACACACACGGTGAATGCAACGTACTGCGTACATCGCTCATCGCATAAATGGAATTGTATTGCAAAGTTTAAGTGGGTGTTAGTATTTAGTCGCCGTGCTCAGGCTGAATATCACCAATTGGCACTACTGGCGGTAGTGGTAGCAATGCCAAGCGAGAGCCAGAAAATCGTAGACGAAGTTTTAACCTTGACTCTATTCAATGTAAAACAAAGTTTTCGCAAAAAATGTTTGACTGTTTTTTTAGCAATGTTTTCGCACTTCTCATCATCTCACTCACTGGTCGTGCACAGGAGACAGGGTATCTGTATTTGTGATACAGTGATACTATGTGATGCAATACAATACAATTTCATTTACTTCACTTCATTAATAGAATGCTTTTTGGATGAACGGAGGGAGTGTATACAGAAGTAAATCATTGTCTGATATATCCATTTAAATTTATTAAAATTTAATTCGTTAGAAAAAACACTCCTGGGCTATTTCCGTATCAATACAGCATTTTGGGGCAAGTACATACATTTTTTTAATGCACATTCACTATGTCGCAAGTCGCCCCAAATATTAAAAATAAATGTTTTGATGGACATGTTGAGTTGATGCGGAAATACCCCCTGCTATTTGTCCATGGGATGGCTGCTCTACAAGGTTAGGGAAGCCCCACGTATCATTGTAAAACTTGAAATTCAGTTGAGGAAGAAAATGAGATTAGGTACTATGATAATGATGAAACTGAGCCAAATACAGAGAACAACTTTCACATTTAAATAACCTTTTAAGTCCCTTTAGTATACCTGCAACGCTTTTACTACGGTTGAAGGAATTCACGATAGAAGAGCATTTTATGTTCTCATCTGTCGATGCTCACGCTCGGTTTGTAGCATTGAAAACTGTGTTCAAAATGTCAGCTAACAATCGTAGTGTTCATGATCATTTGATCCTTATGAAAACTTCAACTTTGACCTTTGAGTTCAACTGACTAGTAGCATATGCCGAATTTACGAAGCTGTCGGAACTGCTTTTATTCTTTTTTATGTAAATGAATTGGATGGAATTGGAATGGATGTTCCAGGCGGTGATTTGCGTTATGTGTGTGGGAAGGTGGAACCGGAAGCGGGTTCATTGAAATAGCCCAAAATCAACTTTTGTATTTGATGGATATATGATTTTGCAAAAAAGTTCTTAGACATAAAAAGTCAGTTTCCGCTACAACATATGCCTATTACGATACAACCTAAAGCAGAGAAGGCTTAACCATGTTTCTCCAATAGATGTGGATTTATCCTGTTTCCACAATAATAACGATACATGTCACGTGTCATAGTCATCCGGACAAAAATCATCAAAACAAAGTACGAAAGGCAGTGCAGTAGTGTACAATAGAAAATTGCTTTCCGATGAGAATATATNACGTGTCATAGTCATCCGGACAAAAATCATCAAAACAAAGTACGAAAGGCAGTGCAGTAGTGTACTGCAGAAAATTGCTTTCCGATGAGAATATATGAAATATAAATGGTCTTTCCTTCACTATGAAAAAATAAAGTGTCTTGAGTTTTGAAACTCTAAATCAGATAAGACGCCGTTGCACCCGCATAACAAAATAATGAAAGCAGAATCCGACGGTTTCATAGTAAAATCATAAACGTTGAATGTATCTCATAATCTCCTTCCATTTTCTTTCCAGCTTCCCTACATCAGCATTCGTAGCCAAATAGTCTAGCTTTTCTGCTGTTACACAAATGCCTGCATAAAGGAAGGACTTAGACATTTCACACCTTGTATTCTTACTTACTCTCTAACGGTTTAATCCAACAAGAGAGAGAAAGGTGTGAAATTAACGTAGAAACCAGACAGACGCAGCACAGGATCAGTGGATGTCTTGCCTTGTGTAAGTTGTCGCGGTGTCTGCTTTTCTCCCGTATGTTGGTTGTTTTGGTTAGACTCATACTCACATACTCACATGCATTATATGCGTACGTTCATAATAGTCGAGTTCTTCTTCCCCTTCCCTTCCGTGAACAATAACTGGTTTATTCCATTGTAGTCACCCAGCCTTAGTCAACAGAATAAACGAAGCAGGAAAGAAGGATAAGAACATGTGCATAAAATAATATTAGTGTGGTTCAACTCTTGAATTAGTATCGCAGTATCCGACATCATCTCATGTTCAAACTCCCTCCCAAAACTACATGTGTAGGCATTCCTAATTTACAAAAACATCTGCAGGTGAAAACTGCCAGATACTTTCTCTTCTCATGTTGTTAATCCAGACAAGACAACCACCAAATAAAAATTACAGGAATTACATACGCTGAGGCAGTGTAATTGGCGGTAATAATTAATTAATTGGGAATTAGTAGGTGCTGCTGGTGTATTCAAGGTTGAGCAGTTTAACCAGAATGCTACTAATGCACACGTGGTGGTACTCCCAGATCATATTTGGAAAAACATAAAAGCACAACTTTTCACATATTTATTTTAACCGTAAAAATCGACACCCGGGCGAAACGAGTTAATTTTCTGTCCCGTTTAAGAGTGTATTTTCATTAACAAAACAATAACCATAATAATAATAATTGCTATCGAACATTTATACCGTTGAACATTTACACATCGTTGTTACACCCTTAAAGTGCAGCGGATGCAAGTATGAATACTTGTCGCCTTGCTCTTCTACAAGCAATACCTATAAAGCAGTGCCATTCACGATTTTTGTCAAAAACAGCAGTCCAGGAAAACTTGGTCAAAGAAGCCAGAGTAGTAATATGCGGTTCTGGAATTGTTGGCAACTCTGTCGCCTACCACTTGGTACAAAGTGGGTGGACGGATGTTGTCGTTCTGGAACAGGAGCCAAGAGTTGGTTTAGGAACTTCTAGCTTTGGATCTGGAACACTAGCTCTTCTAAAGCCGGTAGAGGAGCAAAAAATAATTACGAAGAGTATAGCTTTATACAAAAAACTCCAAGCTGAAGGGCATGACATTGGTTTGATGGAATGTGGGAGTTTGTATCTGGCTCAGAACAGAGAGCGCATGATACTTTTCAAAAGGCGAGTGGCACTTAACCAACCTCAAGGTTTGCCGTGTAAGGTAAATGTTCCTACGAAATATCAAGTCAAACGGCAATTATTGAATCTTTTTCGGTGAATTTACTAAGTTGATTTAATTTATTAGTTACTAGGCCCAAACGAACTAGCGGAATATCACCCTCTGTTGTATACTGCGGACTTACAAGGAGGCGTTTTCGTGGAAAAAGATGCAGTAGCTGATCCGGCATTGGTCTGTGATACTTTGGCGAAACTATCTGCAGCCGGCGGTGCTAAATATATTGCAAATTGCAAATACAATAGTTTAATAACGCACAATGGGAGAGTTGCTGCAGTTGAAACATCTCTTGGAACCATTAAGTGTCAATATTTCGTCAATTGTTCCGGAATGGTGTGTGCCAGAATGTGATTGCAAATATAGTTACGTTAAAATAGGCTTACAAAAATGGTGCTCATGAACGATTATTCCTACTTAATTTTTATGTGCAGTGGGCGTGGGATCTTGGTCAGAGATGCAGCCCACGAGTTCGGATACCTGTTCACGCAGCGGAACACATGTATTTGCAAACATATCCAGTCAGTGAAAATCTTCCAGATGTGCTACCAACAATTCGAGATTATGATGCACATATCTATGTTCGAAAAATGAATGACAATTCATTTTTGATGGGTGGATTTGAAAAGTGGGCAAAACCTATTTTCACCAATGGAGTCCCGTCGGATTGGAGAAATTATCTCCAGCCTGATTGGGATCATTTTGCTCCGTTGTAAGTCTACTTTGTAATTAATGGCAAATAATGTTATTGCAATTTATTATCTTAATTTAGTGCAGCTACATCATATCCCATAGTCTTTTAAGTATGTGAAGTTTGTACAACTTTTGTAGACTCGATAACTGTTTGCGACGAATGCCCAAGCTGAAAGATTGTCAGCTTCAGTCATTACTAAACGCCCCGGATAATTTTACACCGGATGGGAAATGGATTTTAGGAGAAACTCCAGAAATAGACAATTATTTCGTTGCTGCAGGAATGAACGGTAATTCGTTACAAGGCGCAGGAGGCATTGGCCATTCTTTGGCGCACTGGATTATTCAAGGAGAACCCGACATACCGTTGTTGGATTTCGATGTACGGAGATTCCTAGACGTCCACAATAACAGGTACTTTGAATCATGCTTTTATTTGTTACTTACTTTACTCAAGGTTTCCCAGATATTATCTTTTCAAATATAATATTTGAAATATTTCTTCTGTAGGAGATTTCTGTATGACCGAGTTAAAGAGACAGTGGGACGACAATACTCCATCCTTTATCCATTGCAGTCGGAGTATCATTCTGCTAGAAAAATACGATGCTCCCCATTATATTCCACACTGGAGGCGCAAGGAGCAGTATTTGGCACACGAATGTGTTTCGAGCGTCCTCTCTACTTCGACATTGATTACAATCGTAAGAATACCCACACAACTGGAGCTGAAACTTAATCAAACAAAATATTACTATTATTATTATTATCAACTTTAAACCATCTTTGTAGCTGGTGATCCAAAACCGCAGATGCCGAAAGGCACATATTGGAAACCACTGTTTTTTGACAGTCTAAAGGAAGAGTACAAAGCTTGTCGTGAAGGGGTTGCCGTCATTGACATGTCGTCTTTCACTAAATTTCAAATCATGGTGAGAATTTAAGTTGTGGTATTTCCTTGTTTTCATTTGTGATAATTTTAAAAACGTTTTTGACAATTTCAGTCTGCAAGTAATGAGGCAGTGGAATACCTACAAAAGCTTTGTTCCAATGATATTGATATACCAATTGGTCACATCAGTCCCACTGGTATGCAAAATGAAAGAGGCGGATATGAAAATGACTGCATGTTGGTTCGTCAGGCATCAAATTGGTTAGATTTAACTTTATTACAAGCCGTTATGAATAATGCAGTTATTCTTATAGTATTTTACTAATGCCTCACACTAATTTGATCAGTTTCTTTATGGTGGCTCCGACGAAACAACAAACAAGAATTGCAGAATGGATTCAACGACATATGCCGTCGGACAATTCAGTACAGGTTAGCGACGTGACATCGATGTACACTGTTCTCTTGATCATAGGTCCTAAATCAAGAGAACTTTTGTCTCAGTTAACGGAAGGCCAAGCTGATGTGAAAATGCATCCGTTTACCTACAAAGTAATAAGTCGTAATTTTAATGCACTCATCACTATAATAGGGCCATAGCAGTTACTAAGCTAGTTCCTATTTTTCTACAGATGATGAGCCTAGGTCACGCCCCGGAAGTAATGGTACTCTCAGTGACCAATTCAGGAGAAGCTGGATACTCGTTGTACATCCCATCCGAATACGCAGTGCATTTATATGACGAATTAATGAAAATTGGTAAAGATTACGGAATAAGAAATGCAGGTTATCTGACGTTGAGATTCCTTCGACTTGAAAAATTTGTGCCATTCTGGGCAGAAGAAATGGATAGCATTACGACACCGTTAGAAATAGGTAACAATATTTTTAATTCTTCGTTCCTTTAACATTTTTTAACCATAAAACTAAGTGAGCTTTTACATTTTGTTATGAATTTTCTTTTCAAATAGGAAGAAATCACAGAGTAAAATTAGATAAGCCCGATTTTATTGGCAAGCAAGCATTACAAACTCAACACGAAAAAGGTGTTTACCGGCGCCTGGTGCATTTCACGCTTGACGATGATCATGATGCCGAGAATGATGTGTGGGTGTGGGGTGGTGAACCTATATTCAGAAATGGAGTTTATATTGGTTCTACAACTTCTGGAGGGTATGCTTCATTCTTTTAGCCTTTACATTCTTCACAGCGAAAGAAAATTACAGGATTGATTTCTAATTTCAGCTACGCTTTCACTTTGGAGAGAATGGTTGCTCTAGGCTTTATCGTTAACAAGGATGTAAAAAGTGGTGAACTTTTACCAGTCACCGCGGACTATGTAATGTCACGTGACGCCTTGTACCAAATAGACATCGCAGGACGACGATTCAATGTTCGCCAAAGTCTCCATCCACCAAGGTTACCCAGTCCGAATATTGTACATTCACGCGACTACCATCCCACGCTTCGAGATAAATCTATTTTACAAGCCAAGCAATAATCCTACCACACCACCTATAAATCTCAATTGACAATACTGAAAGATTATTTTCTTCAATCTTCCTATTCCCAATAATGATCAGTCTCAAGCGCACAAACTTTCAGCGAGTACACTAATAAATTTAAATCAAGTTTGGAAGATGACCAGAGGCGTAAATGGGTTAGTGACAATGACAATTCTTGCAAGTGAAAATCCGTTTTTCTTAAGTAGTGTTTTTATCGTAGTTTAAAAACTTTTGTGTGAATTAATAACACATTGTGAGGGAGACAGACTGAACTAATATCTTAAATGTTGTATAGTTTTCTTTCGTGTTTTTAGAGTTTGTGTTAAAAGTCTCCATCTCAATTATGGATCCTGCAGTTTACCATTTTATCACTTCAGTATTTCTCAAAATCAATATATATAACTTTAATTTTGCAGTAACTTTGCCTTTAACATTACGATGATCATTGATATAGTTGATTTGTATCAACATTATACTTAATTTTTTGTATACATCTCTGTATTGTTGCATGCCCTGCTTTGCTTCCTTGAAATATACTAACTTGCAGTTATCACACGATTTATATGAATGCGATTCACAAATTGCAGACTATTGTACTCTTTAAAATTTGATTATGATTTGGGTGTCATCAATTGATTTGCCCATTGCTTCTTAATAATACTTTGCGTTATTTTCTGCATTTAAAAATTTAAACTCAAATTTTATTATTGTTTTTTGAAGATAAAAATTATTGCGTATTAAAATCGCTTAATATGCTTCTGCGCAAATCATAGATTACAATGTTTAAAAATAATATTTCCGTTTAATTACAGCACCTTATATGATAGATGAAGAAATGAGCAGTTAAAAATCTGGAGCATGGAATGAATTCGGAGGAAAGGTCACTGAAAAATGAGAGCTGTTTTCGCACCGCTGTCGCAGTCAGCAATGGAACTTATATGTAAACTTAAAGTAGTCGACTACAATACTAGAACCAAATGTGGTGTAAAAAATGTGTATTTTTTGCAATATTTTTTGCCTGATCTAGTCCTCAGCCAGAATTGTCCTATTAATATATGTAAGTTATATAGAACGTTTTCTCTCAATATCTTTGTCAATCGCAGCCGCACCGCAGCTTTTCGAGTCCGATGTTACATAACATGATGCAGCTAATTTTTGCTTGACACACATTGATGTGCAAGGTACAAGTCGGCCATCGGTTAAGGCTGCATAGTACTAAATGTACACGAATGTTTTTAATACTACGGGTGTAGTATATACACACTTTTAATTTATTATGCTCAAAATATGAAGTTTTGTCACGATCCAATGTTAAGCGTTTGAGGGAGGATGATGAAATATGAATGACAATAATAGTGTTGAACCATAAATCTGCGGTACTACTAAAATGTATTAGGAAAATTTATTTTTGATCTACACATGTCGTAGTAAAAATAAAAATATAACGAATAATTGCTACCTTTCAAAATACAATATAATAAAAATAGACTTAATTGGAGGTACATTATATTACATGTTATTATAAAACTCTGCATATTATTTAACATCTTTTATTACTTTTAATATTATCTTTTCTCATGAGCATGTTTTTACTTGCTCAAAGTATCCTTACCCATGGATCCTTTTTCGAATAAATGGACAATTTGAATTCTACTAGTACCTAGTTTGCGCATAAGAAAAGGATTAGACTGTCAGAATAAGCGTCTGAATAACTCACCATTACTAAATATAAAGCTTGCATTTCTGTTTGGAATGAACGATTTCAGATACACAAGTTAATTTAAATCATAATCAAGCTTTGCGCTGTCAGTTTATAGTAGTAGCTAGCAGTATAACTATTTAGGTCCCGTATGTCGGAAGAAGAATTGGAATTGTTGTAGCCTGGACTTTGTTTCTTGCAATGCATTGCTCTTTTGACTCGTTTCAACAAACATTTCGCCTATAATCACACAACGATAACATATTTAACTAATAGATAAATCGATTGAAAGACTTCATTCAGCACAGATAAAGTTTGTAATTCGTCCTAAAATTTAATTTAAGAAATAGAACTTAAAGATTATGTGTAAAACTTGAGACAACAGAAAATATATATAGAAAGTGTAAATGTATGACAAAAAGGACATCAGATTTACATCTTGAGCCCTAAAACCATTTGAAGAAAGGTTTCATAGTGAATTGTGATGACTCCATCCATGTCTGTGTCATGCTGCTTAAATGATGCGGTCAAAGTCTGCGGAAGATAAATGATTACGTTAGATAGCAAAAACGTGTTAATTTTTGTTAAAATGATTTAAATACCTGCATAATAAATGAATATAAAATATTAATGAGAAAATTGATTTATGAATGTAAAAACAATGAAATTGAAGGAAATAATATACTTTGAAGCACTGTTGCCAGTCTGTCACGTATTTCCATAAAGCTCCAAACTCTTCAAAATTGATTGTTCCTGAATTATCTTTATCAAACATTCCTAAAAATAACAAACACAAAATATATATTAAGTGTTACCCATGTAAAGTTGTATGCCATTGGCAATTTACCAATCATCATTCGAACGGTCTCAGGATTGAATGGCGTCCATGTGCCATTTGAAAGAGCAGCTTGTAATTCATTGACGTTAATGGAACCGCTACCATCTCGATCAACCCTTCATACAAGCAAAAAAAAAGTTTTAGAGCCACAATCACCTGACATCAAATGTTGTATACGGGCGTTTTAGCATAAACTAAGATGTTTGCGATTTTTTGCATATATTGCATAATGAAATTTACGAATGCATATTTGCAGAATGAAATTTTTCGCCACATATTGATATTATATGATATTATGGCATGAAAATGCATTCTGTGTGCACGTTGCGCAACCAATATTTTTCAGGTTTAAAATTACAGAGATTTTAAGCGACATATATTTAGGACCAGTCGGACATGCATCACGGGTGCCTCTTTTATGCCTCTTACTTAATTTTTCCTTAAGGAAGATAATGACAACTTACCTTTGAAAAACTGAGTATAGAAAGTTTCGATCCGGCGTGGTAGGTGGAGGAGGAGCGTTGTAGTAGGCCATAATTATTGAAAGTGCTGATTTCCTGCAGAAAAAACAGTACAGATGCAACATGTCTGAATTTAAAATATTTATTACTACGACTGTACATAGCAAATAACCTTAGCTTAGCTTCCTTTTCTCTATATTCGCAGCGTAGTAGATAATTACCATTGAACACGACATTATCTTATTTTGTTTGATTTTTAAATCTAATGTCTACTTGTGCAGTATTGAGTGTTGTCTGGTTGTCAATTATATTATGCCGCATCGATTGTGCTCCATAATATCAATTTCATGTCATACGTTGGCCAACTGTGATTCTGTGATAGATTTCACTCTGAAATTAGGGAAGTAGAGAGCATCTACAATGATGATGATGACGTCACTTTAGAATCTTTCATATTCCTTACAGGACGAACGAATAAGGACAGAATTTCATATCTAGTTTTAGCTAGTTTAGATAGCATGAACTAAAGTTTAATTTTAAATTAGTAAGACCTGTACAACTACCGCATTGCATGCTGATTGTAAATATGTACCAACAGCATAAACCGAACAGACATAACGCATGTTTAACATTTGTTGTTTGTTCAAAGTTTTAACGAAACGTGTTCACTACTATACTATATACAGCCTATTGAGCCTATAAATAAGTTCCAGGTTATCTCTGCTCTGCTACATAAATGACAACGAAATCCAATAGCTCTCACTCTCATTTATTTCAGTTCATTATTGCCATTAAGTCATTATTATCAACATCGACATATTGACGTCATCGTTGTCTGAAATGTCTACCATTTAAATGATTTCACCCACCGAGTTTATATAAATAAACGTGACGCTCTCAATAACGAGTGAATAAAGCACCTTTCTCGTTAGAAAACCTAATTAAATGCTAAATGGACGCAATTTATATCATGTACTGATCACATTTTATATGGATTTTGGAGTTTTAGCTTAAAATGAGTTTGTGAAAAAACATTTTGTCCTTCGACTCTTCAATTCTGTTACGGTTCCAATACGCTCAAGAAACATTGAATTAATATGTTATGAGAAGGTGTTAAAAATAGTCAATTGAAAACGGAAAAACATGTTATATGATCTAAGTATTTGTAGTACAACGATGTAAAACTAACATCTATAAGAAATAATTCTTACATTACACCTAAATTTTGCCATCTCAATAAATAGCCTGCTGAATTTTTGCACAGATGACAGAAGGTGGATCTGAAATTGTAATTATCTTAAAATCAAGTCACAAGTTACCTTATCAAATTCTTCTTTTGAGCTAAATACCGAGAAACAAATTTTGTTCCCAATGACTAGTACGACTGAAGCTGGAAGTGGATAGCACTCGGATCAACAGATTAAGGACTGGCACCTTCACTGATAAGTTTCACAGCTCTTTGGTTTTGCACTGCTAACACAAATGATTTTTAACAAGCTTGTGTACTCACTCAATAGTTTTTACTTTTTGTTGTAAATTCACTTATATTACTTGCTCTACTCACAATTCGCAACGAATTATATATACTAGAATCCTGAAAGGTAGGCGAAAGGTAAAGATGAAATGGAAGATTATTGTAGCGCAGTCCGTCATTAGTTAGTACATGATTAGTGTTGTGACTGCGACCACGGTAGAGAAAGGGGGTAT
>JAHZNE010001722.1:0-45731 GCA_027744055.1 Callyntrura sp. NNG-2020
ATATTGTTCCCCAGCATCTTTGTGGTGATGGATTATTGCGAGCAGGATTTAGCAAGTTTACTAGATCACATGCAAAGTCCTTTTACCGAATCCCAGATTAAATGTATTATGATCCAGCTATTCAAAGGACTGTGTCACTTGCACAAAAGCTTCATCGTGCACAGGGACCTAAAAGTTTCAAACTTATTGATGACTGATAAAGGATGTTTGAAAATAGGTGAACAGAATATAGCTATTGATGCGTTATATACATCCTGTAATTGATTGGCTTTAAGTAGTATTCAAATTAACCCTTTTCCTTGAAATTATAAGCTGATTTTGGCCTTGCTCGAAAATATGGACTTCCATTACAACCTATGACTCCTGGTGTAGTAACCCTGTGGTATAGGTAAGTAGACTGAAAAAGTGCATCTAATTATACAGTGCAGTGGTTGTAGGTATAAAATGTGAGTTTAATGATTTCGATTTTAGAGCGCCTGAATTACTGTTACATGCAAAAACTCAAACGACTGCTTTGGACATGTGGGCAGCAGGTATTCCCCCTTTTCCAACTATAACAAAAATATCTGAAAGTCGTATGATGCAGATGTCAACTTGTAAAACGAAGAAATATAACTTCTTGATTATCTTTTCGTGTAAGTGCTTTTAGATTTTATCCTTTGATTTGATTTTACATTAAACAATAACATATTCTCAAATTAAGCATGATTTCAATTTTCAGCTTGTGATGCTGAGTTGATGCCAAGTTTTCCCCAGCATCGCAATATGTAAGCTCATTTGAACACACTTGTTTTTCACAGTACTGTTTTTATTAAATGTTAATAATTCAGAAATAAAGTGAAACTATTTTAGTTATAAAAACGCCAAGAACCATTTTCGATAAATATACTACGATTTTATTCTTATTAATAATGCTCGTTAGTCTGCTCATAATTCACGATGTTTAAAGATATTCACGGTTGCGTTTCTGTTTGTTCGGGTCAATATCTTTCAGCACTTCGCGTTTGCTTTTTCCAAATCTACCGAAAAATCTGTGCTTTGTTGAATAGGTTAGATGAACTAACTCTCTAATCTTAGTTTTATAATGTTTACGCCGAAATGATTCTCGAACCTGCAATAAGTAAAAAAATTGTTACAAAGTGCAAGTACCGTACATATCCAAGTATCGAGATAAAAAGTTTATGTAACATACTGGCGTCAAGGCTTGGATTTTCATCTTTGAATGCGTCAAGGGTGCATTTAAATCAATTGGCTGAGTCATTTCGTATGGAAATGCCTTTTCCGGATGCCAACAAACGTACATATTATGCTCCTTGTGTCGAAAAACTTGGCTAGACGGAAGTGCATCTTTCTCTTCCGAACTGTAACTCCTGGACCATTTAAACTCAACACCATTTACTTGAACATTCCTGTCAAAAAGTGCACATGATAATTAAAATTTTAAAATTCATGTTAATATACGCTAGGAAACTAGTAATACCTAACGGCGATGGGGCCCGTCAGTGATTTTACATTGTTTAAGCCGCCACTACATCTGAATCCGCTCCATATCGATCGTAGCATGTTTCCACTTTCCTCCGCCTAACAGCGTGTTGACTGATGTCGCTGTCTTTGATCAGTTTTTTGACACCGCGGTAAATCCTATACAAATGAAAGACCGTAGTGGATTTGAGAAATTATCATTAGAATTGTCTACCAGGAAAATGTTGGAAAGGATCAATACTGAATGTAGCTCCATGCCATGCCTAACAATGTTGACGCATTTCAAAACTAATATGACTGACAGTAAATGTTTTTATAACTCAACCATCCTTACCATCTAACACGGTAAGTATGTATGAAATATAAGTAGTATTTTATGGGGCTTACCGTTATTTTATCAATTCCAATCCGTTTGATCAAGTCAAGAAAAAATTAAATTAGTTGCTTATACCTTTACGTACAACAAGTAACATCCGAACTTCTGTTCCCGTCTTCGGTCCGTGCATATTTGTTTGCGTCCACTACTATAAGTATTTCCAAGCTTCCCAACCATGTGTTTTGTAATGTTATGTTTTTTTCGTGCCATCATATCATTGTCTTTTACTATGCTTTTGAGCATGATGCATAAATATGTGTGTACTTGTGACTTGCTGGCATTACATTTGCACGTATTGCATGTATCTCCAATATTGTATGAACAAACTAGGCATTGCATTGGCATCGCTAATTTTTAAATTAAAACCGACAGACTGACACTTGACATGTTTAGGCCCAATAAAATAAGTTGTATGTAATCCACCATTTTGAAAAACTACAGAACGCATTTGTTGGAAACAATCGATATCGATATGGTATATAACAGAAGCATTTATATCTCCCACCCCCACACCTATATAACACCCGCCACGCTATGCTTTATCCATATACCAGATTTGACCCAACGTATTAATTTATCGATCTCGATCTTTGTACATGTCAAGTTTGAGGGAAGTCCATCAACTTTGCAAAATATTATGTCGGGCCATACCGTAAAGAACTGAGGACGGACAGACATACTAATCGCATAAACTACTTTCAAGCTTAAATGCTTTCCGTCAGTACGAAATTAATTATTCTTGCAATTCTTGCGGTTATAACCACTTTGTAAGATTCACCATGCATGCAGGGGTCAATTATTCCAATTCCAACACAAGTTTTCCAATACCGACCACAAAATTCTAAAATACTAACTTGTAATTTAACGTAGCGTAATTAATATGAGGCATCATTATGCATATACTTGTAACATGACGAGGTACTATGAACCATTTGACATTAAAAAGTCGTTTAATTAAGCTGCATCATATTACTTTCAATTATCAAAGCTTGATTTAGTTATTAAGTTTAATGTAAAACATAAACAAATACAAAATTTTCAAGATTTTTTACGTATGAATACAATCAACATTCAAGTAAATATTATTACTGCGTCATCATTTATCCTCCGCCATGTTTCAAGAGAATAATTATTTGCTTTATCATACACATTTAAAGTAGAACATTATTATATAATTTAATCAATAGAAATGAATAAATGAGAAATATATTATCAAAAGTTTGTTGAGCCTCAAAATTTTCGCCAACGTACAATATCAATATATATGTATTTTTACTTTTTTTCTAGATCCAAAACCCAATACATACAGTGTGTGTGTCTGTGTGTAGGCGTATAGAATTGAAAGATTGGAATTTTTGTACTTTTGTATTTTGATTGTAGATACATTTTAATATGCATTTTACGTTTTCAAGTTGTGCGCCCAGCCTGGATTAGGGCAAATACAACATATATACCTTTTTCGGAGGATATCCTCGACGTAACAAAACAACCCATCTTCACATATATACCCCTTAAAACTCCTAACCATTAGCTTGAAAATAACATATACCTCCGTAATTGTTTTTTACACACGAAGTTCACAACAATACTGCGATGCAAAAACGCGAGAAAAAAGTAGGAGTGTATACAACACAGCAGCAGCACATACATCGACGAGCTGAGCTTGTTTACATCACAGACACACACACACACACACATCGTACTTTAAAAAGTTACCAAAATGCTTCAGGTTTGGCATCAAGGATACATAATACAAAAAATCTTCCAACGCATAAAGAAAAATCCTTTATACAGTCATACCCCTGCTCAATCGTGAAACATACCTACAGTCAAAGAGATTTTTTGGTGCGTGAAAAAAACGTAAAGTTCAGCCCGTGTATAGTAGTATAACCGTATTATATATTGAGAACAGGAAAGCTTTATATGTTGTGTCTTGCTGCTCTGGTGTCATTTCAAGATAGATTTTATGGTAAAGTAGTGATGGAATAGGACTACCACTTCTCCTCTCCCATATAGGCCTGTGTGTATAGTTTTTAAAAACGAGACACCATTCTTATGTCGAGATTCTGAGCAAGTTGTCAGTATGCATGTACGTAACGTGTGTGTACTCTATTTTAGCAAGTGATGTCCAATGAACAGTTTCTATCATTTTACATTTACATGATTGTAGATACCTACATGAATATAGGTAAAACAGGCCCTCTATTCACAGTGTATACGTAGATAGGAGAGACATTATACATGTTCCTCACTTCTTATTATTACAATAATAATAATAACATATCTAATAATGTTCAAGCAAAATTTTCTTCACAACACTAACCACATAAGGTAAGAAGAAAAAGAGAATAAAAAGGCAAAGACGTCTTTTTACACGGAGAAGATACACGTTCAACACAACATATACCTTTTTGTGTGCATCTCTCTTCAAGAAAACAATAATACCCCAAGAAAACGGACTCATATTATGTTAGACATGTAGGCACGCACATATCCTTGTAAAATTTATAATCGTTCATCTTTCCTACCAAAGAAGAAGATGAAGAAATCGGTTGATATTTGCTTCAAAGACGTTGTCTTATCGTAAATAAACCAATGCGCCAATACATGATGTATGCCAATATATGCCAAATAATTCTTACGTTACGACTTACTCTGCTACTACCTCTTTAATAACCGTATATCCCCCCAAACTAAACCAACCTGAAATTTAACACATAATACTTTATTTTTGATGAACACATGATGTACAACAACGGTAATGATAGGTGTATATGTATGTATGTTTATAGGGGAAGAAATACGCAAAGCTTCTGCTGTATTTAGGCGTAAAAGTAGGTAACCCTTTCAAGATATATACACATCTCTCTCTCTATGTATGTATGTATATTAATATTACATATTCTAACGCACACATCCATAATACATTATTACAGTTATTAAAATAAGGCATATACCTACGTCAGGCACCTAAGTAGAAAGCAAAAAGTAATTATTATGTAAGTATAAGTACATACACACGGACAGCTTGTTGGATTTTCAATACACACATGCATACATACACACTCACACTCACACAACATCCACATAAGTCTAACTAACACAACGCAATAATGATGATAACTTGTACATTTGTAAAATGTACAAAAATGCATGGAACAGATCGAATGCATGGATGGATGGATGGATGGCAAAAAAGATGTGTCTTTTGTATTAAACCCTTTCTTACACGTACGTATTAGATGTATACGCAATGCTTTTTTGCTTTTTCTGGTTTACTTGTCCTGTCCTCTTCCAACTCTAGCTTCTTGTATTATTTTTATGAAATGAAGGAAGGTAGATCTTGGGAAAAATGTATCCAGAAAAAAAGGACTAGTGTTGTCCTATTTATTGTATAAATCCCATTGTTCCTATGTAATATATACATACATACATACATATATACATATATATATATATAGGGAAATAAGAAGTTACATCATAAAAGTTATGATTTCTGGGTAGTTAAAGGTTGTAAAAATGTGTTTTTGGTACGACGCAATGAAAGTGAAAAAGGAGCTTTAAAATAACAATAATAAATATTTGTCAAAGGAAGCGTGATAAGAAGCCCACATCATCATCAACAGCGTAGTGGTCCAGCCTCTTGGCTCTCGGCTAAGTTTTCGGTGGAAACTAGGAAGTAAATAAAAAGGTGAAGATGATATGGTAATTGAATACAACCTTATGGTGATCGAAAAAGGTTCACTGCACACCTTTCTCTGGCGTTGGCGAAAAAATACCTACATGTGTCAAAAGGGCTGGGTGAAAATTATCTAGCGAAAATACAATTTTTAAGTGATTTGTCCACACATACACACAGACATGAAAAAGTACCCCAGTCGGAGGATGTTTTGGAGTGGAGCAAATACAATTGGCAACTACCAAACAGTTTGCGACTTTTGCGAGAATTAAAAAGTCAAGCTTTACTAATCCTTAATGAAGAATGCGCTAATTTGTTGTTTACTAACAATAACAATCAACTAAAATAATTAAATAATTCGTACGTAACTTTCATGGGAGACGTTGCGCCACCCAGAATTTTTATTTTTTGTGCACCATTTGGTTTGCTGTGTACATTTTTGGAAATGACTAACGACTAACTTTAGTATTCACAGATTCAGCACGTCTTGTTAATTTTCTTGTGCATAAATGACTCTACGCTTAACTGTCATAAAGACACTTGGTATAAATTGTACAGTGCTGCAGTAAACATTTTTTTAAACCGCCATTAAAAAAGTGTGTAATTTTTGGTTGAAACGAAAATTTAAAAAATAATTATTTTCGATTATAGAGCATGGATCAATGGAAGGAAATGACTGCTGCTTATTTGCATACTTGAAGCGTAGTGATAATGGAACAACAATTATGTAGTTCTTCTACATACACAAGTTCGTCGAATGAAATCAACATTTAAAGTTTACATTTCACGTAGCTGCGTTAAAAAAGTGCTTTTTGTACAAAAGCGAATTAAATTTTGTAAAGAATAAAAAGTATCCTTGCAATAGGTAAGGATACGCACACAAGAATGTTTTGTGGTATCAGGATGATTGGTAACACGTTTACTTGCGACATTAAAGTAAACTTTAGTGATCATCGGGAAATGTTTAAAAAAGAACTTAAGAAGTCCTACTAAAGAGTGTCTACGAGTGACAGGTGCGTTTTAATTGTTTTAAAAGAAGTAAATTCTATTTGTACGACTTATAATATGTACTGTACAAGTTGTTTGGTCTCCTCCATTGTGTACATTTGGAGGATCGACGCGTTTTTATGGAGTGCGTCGATTCGATGAATAACATTCGAGTGTTTTGGTTTTTGTAGGTGGTTTCTAACCTTACAGGTACTCCACCATGTCTTCGAATACGAACAATCCCGGAGGGGGAGGGAATGGAAATAGTGGATCCCTGGGAGGTGGAAAAGGTGAAACTTCTGGAGGGGGTGGTGGTGGTGGTGACAACGCGCCACCACTCTCGTCGTCGTCATCTTTATCAGAGGAGGTTAAAATGTCCATACGGAACATTTCCAGTGAGATAACCATATTTGAAATCAAAACACCCCTCCCGGAACGATCGATACCTCCATCAAATACAGGGTCAACAACAATAACGACAATTAATCCCGTTAGAACACCAGTCTCAGCCTCGGCCACTCCACAACGAGAACGTATTAGTAACACACCCCAACCCTCGCCATCGCCATCGCCAGTTATACCTAGGCCACCAAATAGCTTTTTAGGCATGAGCAACCCACTTCACAATAAACAGATTCAATTGCAACCGATCTCTCATGGCCACCAACAATCACATTCACATCATAGGCACCACCAGCATATTAGTAATCGTGTTAGTATAACCCCTGCCATTAGTCAAAGAACTGTGCCTGTGAGCAGTAAAGCAACAATTGGCCAAAGCCAAAGAACAATGGTTCTTAACCACAATCCCAATGCGTCTGTGCGAGTGACACCAGCAACGTTTTTAAAGAATCGCCCTATGAATGCCAAGTTCCCTATGAGAAGTGGAGGAAAACCTGTGGTAATGAACTCGAGTGAGCGTAGACCCAGTAACGATTCAATGGATATAGATCCTAGAATGTCTCTAGATCCATTGGCCATGCTGGAAACGAAAATGGTGGAGGGTGATCGTGAAATTAACACCGAAATCAGGCATGAAGGACCAAAAATAGAGCACAGGTTTATTAAACCGACTGTAACTAATTCCAGTGATAGTCTACAAAGGCTACATCATCCTCTCTCTTTAACTAAACCGTCTCTTCCCCTGCACCAACCCGGCAGAAGAAAACCCACACAAGTAGAACTTATCGATTTGAATGACGACGGGGAAGAGGAAAACGCAAATGTGATACAAAAAGAGGCTCATCGTCCCAGAACGTCTGTGAAAGATGTCTCTCATACAGAATTTTCCGGCATGGATGTAATGCCTGCTGGACAGGTTGAACCGTTGGTGGTTCAGCAGAGGCCTGTGCCCCCTGTTCCTGCTCCAGTCAACAATGTGGGGAGACCAAGAAGCAAAGGGAAAGTACCTCCAAGAAGAAGAAAAAGGAAACGAATTTTCACCAGTGGACGAATCGGTAATCAACACGCGCCAGCAACACCTAAAGTACCTCCCGCGCCAGGAAAAAGAGGAGTTGGAAGACCCCCGAATAATCCCAACAGTGTACCCGTTCCAAAAGCTGTACCTACTCCTACGAACATTTACAGAACACGTACAGTTGTTAAAGCTAGTTTGGCGGCTACTGCGGGTATGTACAAGATACGCTGCTTGTTCTCATAGTCTATGCCTTTAAGTCTAACCTGATGCTTCGCCTAATGAACAGGTATAGTAATTTAATTTTTTGACTGACTTTTGTTTGTTTTTAAAAATTTTAGTGAAAGCAGCCGAGTCAACGGTCCCTGAAAACTCAATGCATCCTCCTAAAATGAAAACCATGAAAGAGGTACTAGCATCCATTCCTGGTTTTGGAGCAGGACGACCTAGAAAACGGCATCATCGAAAACTGTCTACTGCTGAACAACTAGAACAAACTAAACGGGAAGGCCACATTGATTTAGAAACGCCAGGGTCGATACTGACACAAGTGAACCTGCGAGCGATTTTAAATAAACACACGTTTTCTCTGCTGCCGCCGCTATATCAATACAAATTGATTCAGTTGCTACCTGAGGTTGATGCAATTACTGGACCTGATTCATCAGTGAAGTATGTTAATTTGTTCTTTCTAGTACATGTACACTTACACCTTTCGTATACACCCATTATGAAGTTTTTCGTCTGATATATATAATCATGGATATTTTTCTGTTTGTAGGCTAAGCAGCTCCGCGTTGAACAACGAGTTTTTTGCTAGAGCCTGTGAAGAATGGAAAGGTAAACTTACATCTGGCGAATTTACACCCGAACAGAGACAAAGGAATAAGCTAGAAGCAGAGAAAGAAAGGTTGAAATTGGATCCGTGGAAGGTTAGCCCACTTTTTTATGTTATTTTTTTTATGAAATGCATGTTTTATGAAAGGCCAATGTTTAAGACTTAACTGTAACTGTCTATGTGCAACTTAATAGGTGAAGCATTTTGAACCAATATGGGGACAAAAGGCCATGACACCATCTACGTCTAGGGGGAGTAAGCCAGTTGAACCTGTAAAGCCGGCGGAAATACCTGCAACGGTGACCAGCACTGCAACGAGTGACATGTCGGCAAATCAACCTGTGCCATTAGAGAGAAAGCAGTCACTGAGATCAGTGACAGCTTCTCCCAGTTTACCTGGGTCATCCGCAGAAACTATTCGTTCACAAAACCTGGATGTTGCCGGAGAATCAAATTTGGCTAGCGCTAAAGAGACCACCCTTCAGAGTGCCAAGTCGGATGAAGACTCCACGGATGCGGATGTCAAGGACAAGGACGAAGACTCTGACAGCAGTGGGATCAACGAACCTGATAACGAGGAACGATCGTCGTATTGCGCCAGAACAATAGAGATCTCTTCCATCAAAAAGATTGTTCCAACGTTATCACCGTCATTACCTTCTGGGAAGCGTGCCGGGGATGCGGAAATAGCTGATAAGAATGCTTCAGTCGCAAAGAAACTAAAAACCGTGGACTCCTCCGAACAATCCAACACAAATGCAGTGACAGTTGTAGACGTTAAACCAATCCTGACAACAGACGTTGCTGCAATAAATCTGGTGACACCAAAACCAACACCACCAGAAAGTGTAACGCCACACGACTTCAGTCAGTTGCAAAAGAGTGATTTAGGCCTTTCTTTGAAGGACGTGACAATTTGTGAGGTTAAGCCGAATTCGCACGGGAAACTCTTTCCTGATGTCTCTTCAAGTTTGAAGTTGATGACAAAGGAAGAGCTGAAAGGAGAATGCATCCCGAAGTCATCCTCGTCAGTGTCAATTTTACCTGTTGTTGACGGAGCCGTTAAAATAGAGCCCTTGTCTAGGGTCGGGGACAGCTCCACCGACTCTTTGATGAAAGAGCTGAATTTTGTGACACACTCCAGTGACTTGGTAATAATTCCTTGCACGTCTGATGCAAAACCGTTATCCATTAGCGAAACTAATAAAGTTTTGCAACAAGGAAGCAACGTATCGGATACCATTCTCCCATTTAAACGTGAAGGAACGTCAAAACCCATCCTGCAACCTAAAATGGAAACTGACAATAAAGGGGCCAGTTCACTGTCGTTGCACGTTCCTATATCAAGTATTGCCCCAGTTGCTGTTGGAACTGGTGCGACGTTACTTCCTATTCCCCCTGGCACTACGGGGTCCATTCAGAAGACTGAACTGAAAACAATGGGTGCAATGTGTATTCCAAGTAATAGCTCAGTCGTGTCAACAGGGCAGCTATCCACGGATAAGCGAGGTGTCAGACCAGACAGCAGAATCGATATTAAGGATGAGTTACCAGCTTGTCTAATACCTCCAGAGATAAAAAGTATCTTGCCTCCAAGTCTCACCGTTGTACACTCCGATCCCAATCGAATAATGCCCAAGATCAAAACTGAAATGGGGACCAGCACTGGAAAAATGGCAACAATGGGAGGTCAACAAATGGTGAACTCCAGTACTGAATCATTGATCCCAGGGAGTGTACAACATAAATCTGTCACTGTGTCGAAGGCCAATATGCAGCAGTCAGCTAGACCGCAAAACCCCGTGATATCCAGCACCGCGTCTATTCCGTCCTCTGTCACATTTTCTGGAAGCACTATAACAAATTCAAGCTCGAAACAACTCTTTGTTACTAGTGCAAAAGCTCAGCTTACGTCATCACAAGAAAAAGTTGGAAAGGTTACCCCCTTAACGTCAGCGAACACACCGACTCCTGTTTCTACAAATAAAATGGGACTGCAACCACCTTCCATTAACTCAACGGCTCCAACGAATGTTTCAAAAGGGAATAATGCAGGCACCACAACTACTGTCGTTGCAGGAACCATGTTAACGCCAGATGTCAGTATTAAGCCAGCCGTACCTCCTCATACAGCGGCCAACACGATCTATCCTGCACCTCAAGCAAATCTTAAAGTTACTACAGTTAAAGCGTCGGGAGTAACAATGAGTATGGTGTCCACTCATGTCTCTACTTTCACTACTACCACCACCACAACTAATATCACTAAATCGTTGGATGTCAAACCTGTATGCTCGCCTGTACTACCCTCACAAATAAAAGGCGCTGATGGTATTAGCGTATCAAATACAGGAGATAATTCTTCAGCATTATCAAAAGAGACTAAGACTACTCCAGCAAAAAAAGTAACAGATACACCGAGCGTTGCAAAAGAGGCTAGTGTGAGCACGACAAAAGTAACGACCACGAGTAACCAACCCATGACAGTAGTGGCACCCGTGAAAACAGGGACTGCAGCAAAACAGGAAAAATCAGAGAGCGCCGTCACACCAGCGACTGTTTCTTCCCCTGTGGTAGTTTCAGCTCCAACGGAATCTCAAAAGGACAGTGAAAAAGCAACTTCTAAAACAGTAGAAACTCCCACGTGCCAATCACCCCGTCGACCATCTCCACCTGCACCCAAATTGGAACCGAAATTAGAAGCAAAAACGGAAGGTCCAGTTGATTCTCAGGTCACAAAGGAGGCGCCGTCTGAGGAGGTGAAAGCCACAGGTCCGAAAAATACAAATACAGTCACAACCACAACAACTCTTGTCCAAGTGGTTCCAGAGGACAAATCTGCTACCAGTGGAACAACCAGCAATAGTAAAATGGCAGCGCCGGCAGTGAGTGTAGCGCCTGTAGTGAAAACTGAAGTAAAACCTGACACCATCAAGTCACAAATCTCACCAACACCACAGGAAATCAACAAAAATATAACTGACAAATCTCAGGAAAAGGAAGTAAAAACACAAGCACAGTCCCCAGAGCCATTGTTACCAGAGCCGGCTGTCGAGGTGAAGCCACAAGCACCCTCACAACAAAGTGACACCCAGAAGGTACCTTCAATCAGTAACGAAAAGAAAATCCCTGATAAACGCACCACTGCAGCAGTTTCTCCTCCACGTGGAAATGAGATATCCAATGGAAGCACACTGCAAAAAGCAGACAACGTCACTGCAGTAGTTTTACCTAACTGTACTTCAGAACCTACACCTCCAGTTAAAAAGGAAATTTCTGTCACCAAAGTTGAGACTGCAAGTGACACAAGATCGTCTCCCCCTCCTAAACCATGTGACGCTAAAAGTGTGGCTGCCACTGCTTCTCAGCCAACACCAGAGAAAGTGGTCAACTCATTGCCAACGGAGAATCAGAAAAGTCCAACAAACAGTAACTCGATTCCACCTGCTGAAACTGTACCTGTTACCACTTCTGTTTCACAGACAACTTCCGTACCATCAACAACAGGAGAGGTAACAATGACTGTCAGTGAGGGACCTACGCGAAATGTGACTTCAACCAAAACTACCAAAAGTACGACAGGTTTAAAGATCTCAGTTACACAGTCTTCAACGCCAACTTCTCAGGTTTCTGGTGCAACAACAACCCCAACCGCTTCCAATGCTGTTGTGGCAAAACCTGCTACGGTAAAATCTGAACAAAGCACTGCAGCTGACAAGGTGGAAAAGGACGAAATTATTCTGATTGTCGCTAGCACAAGCAATCAAAGTAATCCTGTGCCAACGGTAAGCATTACTACTGCTCCAACAACAGCGCAGGTAAAAACAAGTAGCATCACCAATTTGGGAACGACTAGCGTGCCAGGGGTAAAGACGGTTACTACCACGGCAAGTAATGTAACCACCACACCACCAACAACTGCAAGTACGACAGCGGTAACTCCAGCCGGTAGTGGACCTACGGCACAAACGCTGCCGACGTCTACTGTGTCACTTATAGTCACCTCTCAATCGGACGTACAGAGCAGCACCTTTTCTCGACCATCCCCATCTATCGTGATTTTGACAGACTCTACAAAATTGGTGTCCTCACTCGGCTCGCTACATGGGAAAACGCAGCTTTCAACTGGACAAAATCTACTTCTTACATCCACGACATCAGGAATACCTGGAGGGAACGTGACTGGGATACCCACCGTCAGGTGCAATTCTCCTGCACAACCACAGTCCCAGTTAAAAGGTCCACAGTCGAACGTACCTGCAATTACTCCACCTACCAACAAGACGACTGGTAATGCTGTGATGGCTACACAACAACAGCCCAAGTTCACAGCAGTTACTACACCACCAACGTCGTCCATCTCCTCCGATGTCAGTGTTGTAGGGAAGACGACAAAACCACTAGTCACAGCAACAACCAGCTCCGCCACCGTCACGACAACTCCCATTCTTAGCGTGCAAAAGACTCCCAGTCAACCTGTGACGAATTTTCAAGTTTCGGCAGCACCAAGACCTCAAATTCAGACGTCTCCCTCGATTTCCTATCCAGGACCTCCTACAACCCCACCCCAAGCACTGATTCGAGTTCAAAAGCCACTTTCCACTCCACAATCTGTTCAGTTTGTAACATCAAGTGGCGGATCAATTGTGGGTACAGCCCCGAAAACGTTGACGCTTCTCTCACAGGGTGGAAAAGCCATTTTAGTTTCACAGCCTACCGCTCAAATTGTCAGTCAAACCTCGGTTAGTAGCTCTACGTCACAAATTACGAGTAATAAGTTGACCCAAAAACCCCGTCCGAAACCGATGAATAAGCAGGTATGCGTTTAGAGCATGCAACATTTCTCCAGCTCCTCTTTCCTCTCGTATTTTGTATCACTTCCTTCCTGTTATCTACTGTATGCTGCTACTTCGTATTATGTCATCGCACGGCGGCCCTCTGCCATTTATTGTCTAAAACTGAGAATCCTCTCGAAATCTTTATTCTCGTATTTTGTGATATCAAACTCTATTATTATTATTATTATTATTATTATTATTATTATTATTATCAAATCATTATTATTTATTTTTTACATTTTATACTATACTATTGATCTTCTACTTTGTGCACACATGCACCGGTCACACGTTCCTATAATAATGACATGTACTCTGTTGAACACCATTACAGCTTAAAGCCCCCAGGCCAAGTAACAATCCACCGGGGCAAATTAATCTGGAGAGATCTTACCAAATATGTAAGGCTGTTATTCAAAACAGTCCGAATCGGGAGCAATTGCAAAATCAGCTAGTGAAACCTCCCCATAATATAGTGAAACAAGTGGATGTTAACAAACAAGCTTGTCAGGCGTTACAAAGGTACATACCCTTAAAAAGACTCCACGTTAAATTATAATCAATTTGTTCATTACGTTCAATTATTGTTCATTGTTGTATTTTTTTATGTACAGCCACCAGTTGGCGCCATCACTAGGAGAGGTAATCCAGGTTCAAAGAAGGGCAGCTCCAACAATCATTCAAACCCCGTTAACAGCGTCGTCCTCGATGCCTTTACTTGGAGGAGTGTCACCTCATCAAAAGGTTATAGTTGCCCATATTACGGGACCACCTGGCACTAATTCTGCCGGACAACTAATCGCCCATTCAAGTGGCCCACAGTCTGCAGGAAGTATGCAAGGTCCTTCTGGTGTCCCGCTAATTCGACCAGTGCAATCAGGCAGCCCGATTATAGTGAGACCGGCTGGGTCTACAACATCTCAGATCATAGTAAGATATTTTTGACACGCTGGGTTTAACCGACAAATTGTATAATTGACTTTAATGAGTGTGGTGCGAGTTTTGTTTCTTGGTTTTTACAAAAACAAGTTAGATAAATTTTGTGGGAGCGATGCTACATCTTTTTTGAGAAGCTTTGTTTTCATTTGGGGTCGTTTCAGAAGTGTAATAGTCTTTTTTGTTTTTTTGGGTTTCTCCGGTTTGACTTTTAATTTTGGGGGATATGGGGCTCTTTGAGAAGTTAAGTTGGTTACAGTAGCTGATACACATTACTAATATATGTACTCTAAAACTGTTTTATTTTGAAACAAATGTACTAAACTACCGTATTTTGATCACACATGAATTTATACACACCCACATATAATAATGCTTATCATTTTCCGAATTGCACAACGCTGTTTTTTGTATTTACTTTTATCATACTACGTTGTAATGTCACAGCCGCAGCAAAATTCAAGCACAGCTATAATCACACCCCAGCAGTTGGCCATGCTCTTACAACAGCAGCAGCAGCAACCTCAAAATCAACCTCCAGGGTCGCAAACCATGTCGCTACCACTGATCAGCGTGAATCAAATCAGTCGATCTCTAAGTCGACCGAACAACAGCGTGACAGGTGGTCTACAGTTCACCACGCAATGCCAAGTACCTGCCAGTAGTAGCAGTCCTGGTTGTAGTACCAGTACTCAAGCACAGGTTTCCCAAATTAAAATCTTGAATCAAGGAAACCAGAGCATTACAACACAGTTATTTCCGGCGCCGAGTTCCAGTATTTCATCAACTAATCCTTTAACCTACTCCTCTCCTAACAGTCCTTCTACCAATCAAAAACCGCAGATACTCCAGATTCATCAAAGACCACAGTTATCCAGTGTGGTGAGTCCGGGTCCAACAGTTAAAATTGAGAGTCCCAAACCTAATAGCACGAATAGTATTCCAGTGCGAGCACAAATTGTGACAAGTAATGGGGAAACGTTGACTATCCACAGGGGCACCGTTCCCTTTAATAACACCGTTAGAATTTCTCGTCCACCGACCGCTACCAATGTCAATTGCGCCACCAGCACGCAAGTAAAGAGAATGCCACAAAACTTGATAGCCATTAGTCACGGTTCATTACTGGCCAACTCCATTACGTCAAATGCAACTAACAATGCTGGCCAATCCCTGTCAGTTTTAGAAAATCAGTTGCCAACCATGCAGATGATGCAAAATCAAAGCGTGACAGTGTCCCAAGCTGACATGATGAAACTGAATAGAAATGTCAGTCTGGGTAAACCAGTAGTAGTAGGGTCGAGAGAAAGCGTTTCCCCTCTTTCTCAAAGCATTATTAGAGGTTCACCGATAAGAATCATTCAAAACGTGAGACTTACAGATCAATCAGTTTCTAATTTTAGCAGCAGCACCGTCGTTAATAGTAGTAATAGTACAGGCCTAAACTCTGGCTCTCCCCTCTGCTCCAGTAATCACAATTCCAGCGCAGGAATAATTAGCTCGGTATCAAATCTAGCAGATTTCATTACCAGCCAGATAGCTGCATCTAATATCCGGCCCATTTCTCCGGTTTCTCAGGATGCTCCTTCGCATACAGGGCTTTCCCCGGCCTTGCTACAGAACAATGACCAGCTTCAGAAAACAACAGCGGTAAACGCCATGACAGGGAAATTAGGTGGAGGGGAAACAGTGTTAGATCTTTTCCTGGACTCTGCTAGTTTGAGCAGTAATATGGACTCTAGAAAGTTGGTAACTGTAGGTAGTAGCCAGTCTTGTGGTTCCATGGACAATTCTATTACAGATTTGTTGGGAAATGAGATCATTATGGATTTACAGGATGTGGTCGCGGTAGGTATGGAGAGTCCCTTCAGTATCATATCAGACTCTGAACCGCCCGTCATTGCCGAAATTGTTGACGTACAGACTTCGAATGATATTAATACTCAGCCAGGAACAACAGCTGTAAAAACGGCTGGTGGTGCTACCGGCAGTATGCCGATCAGTTTAAGCAGCGGGTCCATTAGACATCCTGGCAATTGGACCACGTCGCACGCACAACCCACAAAGGTGACTATAGTCTCCTCGTCCGGAGTTCCCACTGTGGTTTCTACCAACTCCACTGCAACCTCCGTTATTCCTTCCAATCCTTCCTCCTTCCTGTCTCCACCCAGTCTGACAATAGCAAACACGGTTAGCCGGGGCAGTAGTGGTGGCACTGGTGGGGGGTTTGCAAACTCGTCTACTGCAAGTATACCATGTAGCAATAGTTCAAATTTTAGAACAGCAAATGTTGACGCTTCTCGTCTTGTAAATAGTACTGGAATCGAAGCGAGCCCTTTGCTTACACAGGTGAGCAGTGTACTCCATTCCCTCCTAAGAGAAAGCTAAAAAAACAAAGATGCAGTTTGTAACAATGTAGAAAGTATATAGCTATTTTATTTTGAAAAATATTCTTTCCCCTTTTCTGTTTGGAAGAAATTCAAACTTTATTGTAGCAATGCTGTAGCGTATGATTATTTGTAGCTCATCATATATCAAAATTCGTTTACAACCAAAGCTTTCTTCTTGATAAAAAAAATTATATTATTATCGCAATTATGCCAAACTTTTGAAGATGTGTATGTTTTTAAGTTTGAGTTTTTTTTATACATTTTGTGGTAAGCATGCTCAAGATTCCAAAATACTGATTATAGCGTAGTCATTTGCGTAACTATATTTTGTTTGAAACGTATTTTTACTTGATTTTAATAAAGTATGATTTATTTTTCGTATTCAAGAATTTTGTACTTGGTATAGTGTTTGTGGGGAAGAGTCGTTGCTGTGTAAGATGTTTTCTAAACAATGCTTGCTTCACTGCTTTATTTTATATATACAAAACCTGAGAGTAGCATGTAATGATGATGATGATATTGCATGAAGATAAGCACAAGTTGGTTTCTTCACAGTTGAATTTTTTGGTTTGGTATTGGTATCCCGGTATTCCTGGTATCTGGTGTCTTATAACCCCGCTTTTGTAATGGCTTCGTTGCATTATCAATTACGATAGTTTAAAAAACATTAACGTATTTGTAGCATTTTATGTTGCTACCATAAAAGCAGCGATGGATTCATGCATGTCGCATGAATGTTGTTTGAAAGATTAAATAACTTTAATTAACCATGTTGCTCGTTGCGTTTACCCGTAAGACATTTTTTTGTAGGTAAATTCATAAAATTTTGCCAGTAGTTAACAAAGTTGTTACGAATATATTGACGCATGTTGATTGATAATTGGAGTTAAGTTAATCTCCTCCTTATTCTCTTATTAGACTTCGGGAAACTCAACGCTGAATCAAAATTCGGGGCGACTTGATACTCAAGTTAACCTACCAATGACACTGTCTATGTCGGGCGTTCCCTCATCGAATAGTGTTTGTTCAACGGTGACAGGTCCCCAGACTGATTCACAAGGTGTTCGCCAACAACAGTACATAATTGTACAGACCACTGGCAACAATGGGCTATCTACTAATTTGGCTGTTCCAGCGTCAATTGTGATATCACCTAGTGGTCAGATAATTTTAAATGATCAAAAAGGTCATCCCAGAACGTCTAGTGCGTCTCCAAATACAAGTCAGCCTGGAAGTATCTTAATGACCACACCTCAACAACCCGGAAGTGGCATTTCATTTTGTAGTCCGCAACAAAGTTTGACGCAGCAATCAAATCCTATGTCCATTCAGGTTCCTGTATCCATGTCTTCAGGAGCTGGGACGCCCGATCATGGCGTCACTGTTGGTCCCGGCAAATCAGTCTTACCGACGCTGGAAATCCAGGAGGGTGGTGCTGTGCGGGTTAGTTTCAGATTTGATTAGTCTCGAATATTTGCGACTGCTACAAATGATGGGTGACCAAGTCATATATCTTATCACGGTGTTTGCTTCCTGTTTTAAGGTTCTTTATAGTGGCCAGGGGATCCCCAATGGAATTGGCCCACTCACGGTTCATCCTTCGGGAACCCAACTGCAACAACCACCACGTCAGTTCACGCTCACACCCAATAGAGTACCTGGTACTTCGGGAGTAACAGCATCGCCCTCATACTGTACACCAAATTGTCCACCGCATCCACATCAACACGAAACATCCTTTCCCAGTCACCCAAGTATTCAAGTGAACCAAGGACAAAGCTCATTTCCTATCTCAAACGTAAATTTGAACCCGGTTAACATAAACAACGCACAGAACATAGTGCAGGTTCAAGTTTCTCAAGCCTCAACCACTATACATCAACAAACGATTAACCATGTATTAAACGTTGGACTACCAAACAATTCCACAAATTTGACATCCAGCTCGACAACTGTTAACAATGCACCGTGGGGAAACAATGTTCTTTCTGGTGCTTCTCAACAGCAGCAGCAGCAACAACAACAACAGCAACAACCACAGCCCCAAATGATTAGTTTGAATTTAAACGGGTCTGGACCTGGCTCGGCAGCTAGAATAATAACCACGACCCAGCCAGGTCAGCCACCCGTTATCAGTATTCCAGATACAACGCAAAATGGTGATGTAGGAGGATCGGGTATCGTGGTTACCGGTCATGATTTCGACTTGTTCAACACTGCCGATGGCAAAGTGTCAACTCTTCGTCCAATAGGAGTAGGACCGTCGAGTAATGTCATTGGCGGAACTAATTCTGGAACAGGCGGAACTCGGCATATTGTACTAGACGCGAGCAGTATTGGAGTGAATGTTGTCTCTCGTGCCGCTGCAAGCAATCCCAGCACAACCAGTAATATCACCACTAGTCAGCATACATTTCAAGGAGTTGTGGAAGAAGTAGGTCAGATAGTTGTCGACAGTGGAGGCAACTGCGTGTGTGACCTACGAGCTATGATTATGTGTAGAAAGTGTGGAGCATTTTGTCACGATGATTGTATTGGCCCATCTGATCTCTGCATGACATGTCTGATTCGATAATGGCGCTAGAATAGTGTGCTTGCATAGTGAAGTTTACAGTACATTATAATGTGGCCATGAAACTTTCAGAGAGTCCATATTTGCATTTTTTCATTTTCCTTATAAATATATATGTAGTTTCAAATGACTTACATTTGTCTGTGTGTTTGCTACTTTTTTGTAAATTTTAGTTCTTTGCAAGTTATAAAAAGCATTTATTTTTGTATATTATTCAATAGAAAGAATTGTACATAAATGTGCAACCAACGCACATTTTAGTTTCAAAAAAACATGTAGTTTTAATCCATTTGCATAAGCTGTATATGTAAATACATACAACAACATAGGTGTATCTTTTATTCTAGAATTTTAGATTTTATTGTAATTCTAACATTATCTGTGTTCCGTGTATTCACCTCTCATTGTAAATATACCTACATAAAATGGCTAACAAAGAAGAGGGTTAACTCACTTTGTGGTAGTTGTACATAGTTTTTAAAAAAATATGCTGTGAATCATAGCTATATAGTAGACATATTTTAAAATGATGATTGATATTTACGAATTTTTAGTTTTCCCTTTTTAAAATAAGGACAATAGAATTGAACTGGCACTGGCACATATTTGGTAGAGGTTATATACAACAGGCACTTTTATTAGCATCATCATCAGTTGTCCGGTGTAATATGCTAGTGTGTAATTCATAAGCAACCGCCCGCCCCCAACTCTTTTATGATATTTCTTAAATACGAAATTTAGAATAATTATTTGTGGTTACGCCGAAGACGAAAAGTATTAGCCTATATATAACTAAAATACGCTCTTGTATAACATTTTTAATGTGTGTATTAATGGAGGGATTTCGGAGGATAAACTTCAGACATTCTTCCACAAACAGTAAAAAAATTCGATAGATTTATATAACCCCATATTCGTCAAATATCTTAAGGCTGTGTAGCATGTCATTTTTATGCTGAATAATTTTAAACGTTCATTATCATTGCAAAGTTTACAGCAATATATATATCATTCAGAGAATGCACTACCTATAAAAGTTTACAAATTCGTTTCCCCTTTTGTTATTTAGTCATTTTTAAGTATATCGGAACGATATACTTGATTGTTGGAAATTGCGAATTACAATGCTGTGACAAATTTTCCGGTGTCTGCAAAAATAGGGTTTGAAAAGATATTTGTTAATGTTTTCGCTTACTTATACCAGGCCACTTTTATTAATGTTTTAACCGCATTTTTAAAGTTACTAAACAAATTTTATTCTTGCATTTAAGTTTTAAAATCTCAGAAAAGCATACCGCAGTTCTATAGAATATGTCTAAAATATCGAGTGTACAGAGTATGGTATAAAAAATTATTTACCTGTATGTAAATATTTTTTACGTTTGCAAGTTAACTGTCTTGAAGAAAATATCATTATCACAAACTATGATACACTTAATGTTATTTGTTAAAATAATGATATCCTCTATCATTCTTAGTCAAACAAACGGTCTCTTTTAGACTCAATTACTGTTTACATACATTATTATGTAGTATGTACCCATGTAATAATATTATTAGTTTAGATAAGATGATGTGGACAGGTAGAGAGGTGTGCAAATCACATGAACATGTTATCCTTATTACTGGTGCATTCTTTATGCGCACTATAAAACACTAAGAAATTATTTAAATTGCAAAATGTTATAAGCATGGTATAGTAAATATTATGTATGTATTCTTACGGTGATGAGACGATATTTAACTAGAGTTGTAATATGTAACCGTTTGAAGTACCTAACGATCTTAATGAAAGCAAATAATCGTATTATTGTATTGGTAATTTTTAAAAACTGGCATTTGGTCGTTGGCTATATGTATTCTCAGCATTCTCACTGATTTCTCGATCATCTCTGTTGAAGACCTTGGATTCTCTTTGCCAAAGTTGGAAAGTACAGGAGACGACGGGGAAAACCATGATAATTTTGAGTCAAAATTCGCTAAATTATACACATACTTATTCGGCCAGACACGAAAAATATTGCTGCTATATAAAAAAAAAGTTTGTAGAAAAGAATATTATACAAATAGCATACATACTTACTACTATTATTACCCACAAAATATATTATACGTGTGTGTGTAAATCCTCATGACAGAATATTATTATTATTTAACTGTATCACGCATTTAAAATCAAAACCGCATTAAAATAAAAATAAAAACGTGTAAAGCAACATACTTCAAAAGTATACGACAGCGTCGTGATGAAAATCGTTTCATTTTATTTCAATCGTTTCCCGCATATTTACAAGTAAACACATTTTGTTCATGTACTAAGATCATAGAGTAAAAAGTTAAAAAAAAAGATACGTAGTAAGATTATACATTTAAAAATCGTTCATGCCTACATAACAGGCGGACAGCATGAAAATGAGCACCGTAGGAAAACTTACTATTACATAAATCACAAAAAAGTCACTGGTTTCTCGTTGCAAGTTGCATTAAAAATTAAAATATTATTATGAGGGTGTTGACCTATCTAGATAATTTGTTATGTCGTCGTGCAAGATGATTAGCCACGAATTCATCTTCATTTTCTGCAGGTATCACGAAATAAGGATTTTTCCGTACCGAGAGTGTTGACCTATCTAGATAATTTGTTATGTCGTCGTGCAAGATGATTAGCCACGAATTCATCTTCATTTTCTGCAGGTATCACGAAATAAGGATTTTTCCGGACGGGATTGTAAACTAGATAACCATATTTAGGCATTTGAGTGGCGGCCGAGACGGGGAAAGACAAGTCAGGTTTTAAAGGTACTCCTTTTGTGGGTTTCCACACGCTTTCGATGGTGTTATCCACATTATAATTGAAAAACTGGTTGTTGGTTAGGGCATTGTAGATGTTGGGAATGTAAGACGTTAATTTGGTTAAAATGTCTTTCGGAAAGTAGCCAGAGTTGGGGTACGAGGGGTCTATGGCTGGTTTGGGGTAAGTGGGTTTCAGGGGCTGATTTTGTAAATGATGATAATTAATGTGGTAATGGTTGCCTTTGTCATTTTGAACGGAGTGGGACAAGAAAGGGGGATAAGCTAGATGATCATAAGGACCAGTGGGGTAGATGGGAGCTGGGCCTGTTCCCGTGGAAGGATAAGGGTAATGATCACTGTGGTAAGGTTTTTGTACATGGGGCGTGCTAAAGGGTAGGGATGCTTTCGGACTATTGAACAAGTCTACGTGTTTGTCTTTTACCCCGCCCAGTTTGTTGAATGTTAACGATCCCTTGGGCGTGTCAAAAGGCGAATTAGGATGGGGAAAGATAAAATTATTGAGGGGATTTAACGGGTGCCTATTCCCGGGGTCAGAATAAGGCAACTGGGAATGCTCAAAGGGGGGAACATACACGTTTTTAGATTTTCTGGTCGGTTTTGGTGTATACGACGTTTGGTGAAAGTCAAAGGATGGAAAGCCGAAAAGTTGACGTTCTTGAGCAATAACGGGGGAGTCCTCGGAAGCTTGTGGCAAGAGAAATTCCGTTGAAGACTCATTTTGACTGTCTTCGTCCACGGTTAAGTACGGTGAAAAGGGGGAGTAGGGATTATAATTTAGAATTCGTGCCGTCTTTGAACTTTTGGCGGGTTGCGTTGTTCTTTTTTCTAGAAAGTCCGAAGAAGAGATAAAGTAATTGGTAGTATTCTGAAAAATTTAAAGACAGTTGAAGTAAGAATTTGTATATTTCCCCATTCAAGCAAAACAAGCATTTTTGTGATTGAAAGGTGTAAAATGAACTGAATGTGAAAAAGATAAAAGAGAGAAAGTTGTGCATAAATAAATAGTGAAAATTCTTACCATATAAAAATATAATATGCTTCAATACAGGCGAGATTTATCTACACGTGTGCTCAGAGAATTAACTCTACAAAAAATAGACTCCGCATTATCTTCTCAATGATGGAACAACTACATTTAAAGGATGTACTGTGCAGTGCAGTAATTATGGGGACATTACGGGGTGCCAATGTCGCATTTTTTTATTACAGTGCACGACATAGTGAGCATGTCTTTAAAAAACTATTGGAGGTCAGCCCAGTTAAATTTTAAAACTTACGCTAATGGAAACGAGCTTTGGGGCTTTCACGTCTATCCAGTACGTGTCGAAGCTCTGTAGCACGGTGGCCAGTACTCGAACTTTCCCATCGAATGTTTGTGGGGCCTTCCAATAGACCATAATACTGTCTTTGTCGTTATTGTTTTTATGATGAACCGCATTCTAATATTTAAAGGAGGGTAAATCACAGTGTAATGACGCGTCATGCTAACTGCGTGTTGTGGAGGACCATAAAAATATACGATGACGTTTTGGAAAGGGTTTCGATAAAATTGGCTTACATGTTTTTGATTAAAGCAATTATGAGCACCAACGTCGTCTTCGTCAGGAATCAAGAAGCTGCCGATAGGGCTACCATCTTGGTCTCTGACTTGCATGTAGAAACCGCGAAATTTAGTTCCGTCCTTCCCCTGAAGAATGACTGAAAAATTAAATAAATTGACATTCTTTTATATGGACATAGAACTAGACCGTGCACCATTTTATTTGACAAATATTCAATATACTTTGAAGATTATTTCCGCCTTGTAGTTTGTGCTTGTTCAGAATTATTTCATATGGCTGATTCCCACGCTGAGGTCGTGGACCATGACCTGCAAAGTAGAACACATTTTAGACGCAAAAATAAAACAAATGCAACAAAGTGCATGAAACTTTTGACAAGTTCAGTCATCAAATTACCTGGTGTCATTTTACTGCACACATCAGGAGAATTTGGAACTGTTTTTGGATAGGTTGTGACAAAGGAAAAAAGACTGGTAGCTATTATAAGTGAAAGTGGCCAATGTGTGGAATGTAAGATGTCCCATTTTTGCTACAAAATTAAGTAAACCTGTGACACAAAAGCAAAAAACCAATATGAGGAACAGAATGCCATACAACAAATATGAAATAGTGTAGTGTAAGTTATACGTTAAACGACATCTTTAAACCAGCTAAAGCAACCATGCAATTAAATCTTAAAATTCTTCAAGCCATAAGATAGTACACGTATTTTAATAAAAACCTTATTCCGACCCTTACTTAAATAACAATCCAAAGCTTTATTTGCGTAAGGACATGACAATGACGACTTTGCAATAACAAAACAACGGAAACTGTCAGTGCTGCAGTTGCAGTTGGTGGTATAATATGAATTATTCGCACAAATGGGTACTTGTTTATTCGTCTTTTCTCAAGACGCTGCAGTGACATCCCTTCCACCCCTGACTCTTTTGTATTTCATTTTGCATCGTTATTATTTACATAAAAAATTAACATTGTAGACATTTTGAACTCCGCATTTGATTTAAACGTATTTGTACTACTTAACATATTTCAGTTCGATATGCTACTTTTGCATTTCCTTCCTTCCTACGTAAAACAAGTTTAAAACACCTTCCCCCATAGTCCTCATAGACAATTATGAACATTTCTACTATTACACGTCATGGACAGTTATTATCATTATTGGACTGTCGTATAACTACCAAAATACTAACAAAATTACTTTTGGGTGTAAAAGTACCAAAAACGTAATTTAACTTGCTAATATGAAAAAGTCTCTGCGTGCCCCCTATATATTCTGTATTATGTGTGTACAAACGGTACAGTTATAGACGATCCATGTCATGCATAAAAACAATAGAAAAGGAAAGTTATATAGAATATCCCCCAAATCTTTAGGTAATTTAAGGTTCTGTGAAAAAATTTCATTTCCTAAAATGTTGCACTTTGTCTATTCTTCAAACATTATAGTGCACACCTATGTCGTAAAAATACTCATCCTTTTGTTTTTGCGAGAAAGATGGATGAGAGAGACATATTGTTTTTTGGTGTTTCATGCGTGAAATAGGCACTTGTTACAAATAACAATACTGGTTTGACAGAGCATGGAAATAATATGTTTGTGTTTTTATACCAAAGTAATTCAAATAAAAAATTAAATCGGTCGTCTATTCAGTAGAACAGCCAACAATAGATATTGCATGGCATCATAATGTATGACTGATGACCGCTAGACTTGCATTACAAACCTCTAACTAAACAGTAAAATAACAAAAATTCAGACAAACAAATGTTCCTGAAAGAATAAATGCAAACTGTGACATCCATGCACAGATTTGTCGAAAAACACTCAAATACATGCATATATTGCATTCACTGTATATTTTTAAATGAATTCCTGAATTTCTCCACAAAAATTGTGTAGTACAGCATATTCTTAATTTTTTCAGAAAATTTTGAAGACACATTATATGCAATTTTAATTATAAATCCAATATAGGCTATGTAAGCATATATTCTACCTATTCTCCATACAAAAAACCGATGGTGCTTGGTGCTTATATTTTGGTTGAGATTTAGAGAATGTACGTGTAAAATCATCCTTTTTCTCTGTTTTGTGAGTACTTGCTTTGCAAAGTTTGTTTTTGCTGTAGTATCAAAGTATCAAACACAGAACCGGTTCCATGTGGTATGGTGTGTAATGTGTAAACTTTGTGCAATTTGCTTACTTGCAGAGCAGCGTTGTGAAACATTGTATACTGTGCTTGTTCGTCCGCAGAAACTTACTCATCTCTACATGAAAACTCAATCTTCTACAGATTTGTTGAGTTTCTTGACCCCATATCGGCTTCACTGGACAATAACCTCGTGCACACAAGAAAATACTTTACTTTTTATATGAAAGTAAGTATTTTTTTGAATTAAACCCATTTCAGTATGCAAAAAATTAGATATGAAAATGTTGACTGAATTGTATTTTGTTTGGCAAAATTTAAAATGCGGAAAAATGCGCCCAATTGTGGTAAACATGGAGGAAAAATTAATCCTGAGAAGTGCACTTCTTACCAAATCCAGAGTAAAAAAATTATAACGTTCCAGTATTTTGGCAGCACACCCAACTTGTACACACTAATTTCCACTATATCACTCTAAAACCGAAAGAAAAATGCACACTTTATTTTTTTAAAGTCGTCTTTCACGAAGAAGCACACTGTACACCTTGACTGCGCCCAACGAACTGACAAGTGCACTTCTGGTTTTTGCCTTTTCGACAATTTCGTGCGAAACCTACACGTTGTGTAGCATTCAAGGACTGCATTAAAGCCCCAGTATATTGTAGATGAAGCAGCGACAAGCTACAGAGAAACACGATTCATTCACAGGTATTCCCAGTTTTTCTTAAGAACAACTTCGAAAATGTACTACTACTGGGGTGCTGTGTTACTTGAAGACTGTTCATTGCGCTCCCCAAGATAGCGGAACCTATTACGTCCTCCTCACTCCTCGGTTCGAACATTCTTGCATATTCTACTTTTTTGCATTGTCACAAACAAGCATTTGTTCTGTTGAACAATGAGCAAATGCACACAGACACCACCAAGAGTAAGAAATAAGAAACATAAGTGTGCAATTTATGAAACAGTGGTTTATGTCATTCATAGGCATAAGTAAGCACAGAGTTTATTTAAATATGCAGGGAAGAACCCATTAATATGCTAATTATTACAAAATAAAAAAATGAATAATGTACCATGAAATATGTATTTTAGGTGCAAACGATTCTTGGCTTAAATTAGAAAGTTTTTTCTTGTGCAACATCCTTGATGAATTTGCAGGTTCCTGAATGCTCAGGTTATTATATTTGTAAAAATTTTAAAGTTACGAAACCATCTTTGATTCATCATCCAGACAAGAATCCCGTACGACGCATTGTAAGGTGTTGATGACTTGATGTGCTAAAATAAGGCGATATATGAGATTTGCTTCCCTTGAAGTGTAATTCCCCAGCTATCATGACCACTGGTGACTGGCCGCTCTGGAGAAACCGTAGAGAGTTAGGGGAACTGTTCCTCGGAAACAAAACAAAGGATGGCGCCCTAGCAACATAGGTAGCCACCAGAAACTGCAGCACAAACAAACAACTTCTCTCGTGGGAGTGCTCAAGGGAAATATGCTTGACAGCGTTACCACAACAACTGACAACAAGCCGTAGAGCGTGTGTTGCTTAGAATTGTTACTGGAAACGTGAGAACTCGTAGTAATCTGTCGTTTACACATGTTACAGGGGTCTACTCTGCTGTGGTGGATGATGATCCAGATTCATGATTACGACCATTTTAGAGCACAGAAGAGGAATTGACATGCGGGTTCCCAACATAAGCTATACATCGTAAAGTACTACTAACTTGGCTTGTGTTAATAAAGTTGTCGTTTCTTACATTTACAAATTGTCGAGTTACAAATTATTATTTGAAGTTACGTTTAAAAAAATGATACCAATACACCCTGTACATGGAATTGTTTGAATTGAAAGTGACACGACTTTCTTCCTGCATAAAATTTCGCTGCTCTACCAGCTAAATAATGATGAAAGCCAAATCAAAGGACAAAAATAATGACTTTTTTGTTCCTTCCACCAAAGGTAGCCATTCTCGTGCCAGACACGACGTTAAAGAACGTGACGACGAAGAAAGTTTGAACAATAGTGCCAGTGAAAGGTCAACCCCCAAAAAGAAGAAAACTCGCACGAAGACAAGTGTTTTCGCACATAGTTCAAAAAATGAACAACGTAGACCCGCTAACAGTTTCCTTCAGTCGGATAACGAATCCGAAGACGACGCTTCCGAAAAAAGCTTCCGTGCTCCAACATCCCGAAAAAAGGTGCATCGTCCCGTTGTGCGATCAGCGTCCAGAAATTCCAGCCAGTCTGAACGAAGTTTTAGTACCGACCACGATTCTGATGACCTTGGCAGGGATACAGTGGAAACTAATGGAAATGAAGATGAGAGTGTGTCCGAGTCAATTCACCAGGCGTCTCCTGTGAGAAAGAAAACGTCGGCCGATTTGCTGGCTGAAGAATCCTCTCAATTACTTTTATCACAAGGGATTACCGATGGGTAAATTAAAATGGCATGAAAAAAAAATCCAACAACAATAATCAAAGCCTCTTGATAACTATAAAGCATTATTTTTAGGAGCTTTTGGAATGTCTTGACGTATTCGAGTGCAAAGCATAAAACAAAGGAGGAATTAGAAGAATGGAAAAAAATCACATACTATCCCTCGAGTGCCTTGGGTAGAAATGTGAACATCTTAAACCAAATTTTTGTATTGCATCAAAACAAAAGGTGCATATAACTCTCACTCCCATAACGTATCCTGTTTATATAATTATAGTAAACGTAGAAGAAAAGCTGGTTGACGACATTGAGGCTCGCGTTGCGGAGGATGAAGGACTATACAGCGGAGAGCCACTACAGCTTCCGTCGAGAAATTTAAACCGCTTGGAAAATCGACTGCTGAAAGAAAAAGCTTTGTCAGTTTGGTAGTTTCTAATTCTGAAAAGGTTTTATCCATGTACGCATATTAATGGTCAATGGGTCTTCATTGAAAGGGATTTTGTTTGTAGTGATTGGTTCGGCTCAAATGGACAACTGCTGGGCATGTCGGATCCTTATCGCGTTGAACCTGTGAAACTATGTCCCAATGACAGTAAACAGGAGGAATTTCAAAAGAATATTGTTTTTGTTCCAGTAAGCACATTATTTTAAGGTTCAAAATAAAAATGGCGACATTTGTCAAAAATGTTTGTGTAAAATGCTTCGTTCACAGGCAAGATTAGATCCTTATCAGGAATTGCAAATAGACCTTCGCCAAGCATATGAAGTGACGTTAGAGCTAGGAACAGTTCAATTTACTCATCATCCATTTTTCAGCAAAGAGCATGTTTTGGCTTCCAGACTAGAAGAAGTTTTTACTGAATACACCACAAGGTACGATACCCATCAGGTCCACATATCACGTGCAAAAAATAAGTTTCTCGTTCAATTGTTAAGTTCATTTATCATTACCCCCTCCCCCCCTCTCTCTCTCTCTAGAAATCTGATGCGATTAACGGAAAGAGCTTCCAACCGTCTCAAGGCCCTGCGAGAGGCAATTGTTCATACCAAGCAAACCTGCAAAAAATTAGCGGAGCAGATAACCACTTCCAGCGATGAAGAAGAGCAAAAGACACTCAAAGAAAGTTTGAATTCAGGTCGAGAGAGGATTCGCAGCTACCGAGTTGACTTGCAAAGAACCAGTCTCGAGCGAGATCAAGGCTACTGGGACGACCGCTCTTCTCTCGTTTCTGTGCTGGAGCTTTGGCGAGCAATAAAATCTCTGAGAACCGAGCAGGGTAACACTTTCTGCAACAGCATTGGTTTTTAACAAGATGTCTACACCACTAATGGTCATTATGCTAATCCATTGTTTGTTTAGGTTACATCAACACCAATTTGAAGTTAAGCATTGTTGAAATTCCCGTGGATTACAAGGAAGATAAAACTGCCTGGCAAAGGGCGATAGAGGAGGAATTTAACGATCTGAAAGAGGAATTTGATGAAAATTTTGAACAGGAAGTCCACACTTATAACCACGCGCTGAGAAAGTGGATGAACCAAAAGCGGGAAAAACAGGTCAAGAAAGGTACGCTGCTTCGCCGATCTTCTCAATTATACGTTGGGTCAAAAATGTAAATTGGCTTTCTCCCAATAATTTTACTGACCAGGGAAAAGTCGGGGTAGCCACGAAATTAAAAGTGATTCTGATGAAGACACCACTGCAGACGACCGCGACCTTGCCAGGAAACGACCTAAATCGCCTGCTAAATTTGATGCTGAAAGTACCATGAAAGCTATTGAGAAACGGTAAGCTAATTCGTGATTGAGCGGGGGGACATCCCAGATTCGTTTAAGTATACCTATTAATATGATTTACATCGAGGAAATGCATGTGTTTTTACTTGACGTGTAATTACTGTGTGCATATGCGCGACTTGTAGGCATACCGAATTAAGGCGGCAACCTGGTGAGCCAGTTCTAACTTTACAACTGTTAAAAACAGCATCTGTGACCACTTTAAATCAGCTACCTGACGGGTGCGTTCATTTGTGACGAAATAGATAATATCACTGCACTGCATGTAACATTAAAAGTGCACGCAAGCGTGTAAAATGCTTTCAATCTCACAATTTGCTGCGTGTTCATCAGTTTTTCAATAATAATTGCAGGTCAACAAAGGAAAAATTGAGACGGAAGGCTATGCAAACTTTGAGTATCAAGATTAATATTTGGTTTAATAAGAAAGAAGTAAGTTATTCGCTTTTCTCATCAGAATTTGCCTAAATACCTACTTTTGATTTTTTTACGACTGCACGCAGCCATTACATTAAATTACTGCCAATTTTCGAATACTAGCTACTTTGAAAACTGAAAATGCAGATAGACTTTTACACATTTGATACTGTTACTTTCAATGATGATTTAAATATTTTACTTCCCTTTGTCAGGTTTACAGCTCTAAACCGAAAGTGGTTCAGGATGCTTTTAATGGCTTTTTAGGGCTTTCCATACCCATTACAATAAAAGAATGGCCAGAATCGCTTGAAATAGAGCTGATAGATACCAGTGCAAAACTGAAGACTGACCTAATCTCAATTTCCCTTCCGGACAGGTATGTAATCATTTATGTATATTTGTCGTGTGTGTAATCATTAGTAGCCTAACTCAAACTTATAATGATAATGAATATGCAGTCAAATGATAACAAAACTTGTAATTTTAATAGCAATACGTCAATAGAGAGATGTCTCACTCAAAGGCTCCAGTTTATGTCGTACGACACGGTGAAAGTTTCACATGACGGGGTTGGAAGTGGCGTTCCGTTTGAAATAATGGAGAAAGTAAAGTTTTCCCCATTTTAGAATTAATTAATTTTGTTCCCCCATGCTTAAAATTAGCAATGAATTTAAGCTAATCAAGTATTCTCGCGTAGGAATATGCAGCACAATATCCCCGAGGCTATATAACATCTCGGATCGGCTGGTCTACTGATCTTAACGGAACAATCCTGTGTCCATCAGGATTAGACAAAGTTAAGTTAGGCGTTGGCCTTTTGGAAAAAGCAGTAGGAAAGCCAGAGAAACAAATTAAAGCTATGAAAGATACATCCGACTTTGATCCGAATGATCCGAAAAATTCACAATGGTTAAACTTGAAGTTGGTACGTACATTACGCATGCTTCTCCTGTGGTGCACTTTCACCGACAACATAATACGTTTTGCTTTTGCGATCATTTTCCCAGTAATGAATAAATTACCAATTACCGTTAAATATAATGACAATTATCAGGGTTTAACAAAGGAGGAACATAAGACCCAGGCTTACCATACTGATCCTGCATTGAGTACAAAGGAGGAAATTGATGACGAGAGTAACTGGTATGACGTAGCGGATGACACGGAGGAGGAGATGGAATTTTGTACCATGGAAAGCATTGAGAAATCAGTTCGGTATCGACTACTTCGTTTGCGAGATAACGAAGTTCCTGAGTTTAAGTCTCTAAAAATGATTCCAATTTATGAGCATGACATTCCTCCCGACATATTTAATGTAAGCAATTAGTGAATTTTAAAATAATTTTAAAAGCGTCTTCTTGTTGATACTATAAAATGAACATTTGAGGGTATTTGTAATAGCAATACGAACGTAGATTGAAAGAGGACATGAGAAAGCGAAGTGGGGCTGATCCTTCCTTGTTAAAACCGTCCAGAAAGAAAATCCTTGATGATGAATCTCTGTATGAATCTAATCGCTTGGAAAAAATTCGGGAAATGCGCCTTAGTGTACTGCAACTGTTTGAAAATTCTACAAAACAAATTACTTTTGAAGATTTGGTCATCGAGGAACAAATTCCCGATATCGGGTAAGGACGACAACACAGAGAGACAGAGACAATTTTATCTACGACTTGTCATTAATGCATGCTTTCTCTTATTTTTTCTTATAGAACACTTGGGTTAAACCTCATGGCATTGTTCCAACCTCGACGCCCATTAAGACCCACCAGAAAGGAAAGAAAACGGGTTCAAGGCTCAAACTTGATTGACACGAAAGTCAATCTAATAGTTAATATTGTTCGCGCATTCAATCTTCCAATGAGGAAAGACACAGATGTGGGTCTCCTTACAACAGAATCCCTTACAGGAGTGCAGTTGTCCTCCAAACGAATAGAACGAGGCAAGGGGAACTATGCGACAGTGAAACCCTTTGTGGAAGTCTGGTTCCAGCGGAACGTGTGCAGAACAACAACTGCACTGGGATCCAATCCTACGTGGAATCAGGAACTTCAACTTAACCTATCGTAAATTCTTAATACTGCAGGACTCGCCAAAAATAATTTGTTTTTTAAGATGAATAAAGTTGACCTTTCATTTGCGTAGTGTACCAAACGATGATTACTCCCAAGCCAACCTTAGTCGTATGGACGATCTCGTCTACTTTCACGTGTATGATGAAGTAGCCATTGATCTTTTGGAAGATGACCGAAGACGGGAAACTGATATTCATCAGAGGTTGGAGAAACGATGGCTTGGGACTATTTCTATTCCCTTTTCTACTTTATATACAAATGGCAGGGTGGGTCCCTTATTTCAACCAACCTCAATGTTGTCTGTGAACGGAGTAAACTGACACGTAATTTTTATAGATTGAAGGCACCTTCAAGTTAAATTCCCCGTCCATCCTACTTGGATACGAGGCACAGGGAATGGCATCCCATTTTGGGTCAATTGTGGGTAAATCTGGTCTCCAAAACCCGACAACAAGCGCGCTTTTGGGGAAGACACATGCTCACGGCACTCCGTTTAATAATCAGAAAAGCTCCTTCATCACAATATTTCTCACTTTGCAGCCATCTGTCACGCCTTCATTTTGCTTCAAAGTGAGAAATTGGGTTATTATAGCACTTTCCTTTGAAACTTTCACTTGTTCGAGCGTAAATCCCAAATTAATGCGGGTGACTTTATTTTATTCAAGGAGGACAGTCATTCCGGGGAAACTCCGGACATGGTAGCGCATATAAAAACGTGGAAAAATTTGCACGAGCAGCAATTTCCTGATCGTGTAATTCGCCCGTTTGTGATGACTTCTGAGGGTGATACTATTCTGTGTACCAGGTTTCTTAAACCGATTGAGCCCCCTGGGGCACTGCTTGGCGCTGGTATTCTTTCAAACAAAAATAACTTTGCGAGGTTTCTTGTCGCATTCAAGTATAAGGCTCATATTACTTATCAAATTTTTGCAATATTAGACAGTGATCTTTTGCGTACCATGGAAGATTTGGCACATTATGTGTCCCTATTTCCTTGTGTCAGGGATTCAACGCTGGGAATTATCGACTACAGCCTCTGGTTCAACTCACGATGTAATATTCATTTTACCGTCTACTTTAACAACGTTTTCTTTGATAAAAAATACGATTTTTTCTATAACTTGGTAGATTTTTGTCACTACCCCGGGAGGTGGAATTGAAGATCATTCCGTGCTGCTTGCATGTTATTTCATGCATTTAAATGTACCCTGTTGGATTGTTCAAGGCAATGCAATTCCAGATGGTCCAAACAACATTTGTGGTAACTTCATTCAAGGTAACGTCAGAGTCAGGATCATAACCATAATGTTATCATTACCTATACTGCTACTTACGCGTTGACATTTCAAAGTGCACGATTTTCCTCTTAGGGCCTTTCTGACGATAAAATAATTGCAAACAAACAAATGAAAAATATGGTATTAATCTGGAATGCTTGTACGGGGGACTACCATCATGCGAACGACAATTTTTGTCCCCTGCAGAAAGTATGGGCTGTCATCGGAAACTTAAATGTACGTCCAAACCAAATTCTCCGTATATTTATTATGCTCCTTCCCAAAAATTCTATTAATTGATACGAATGATTCTTTTATCGTTTTTGAAGGTTTGGGCAAATATAGACGAAGGGGAACGACCACATCAACTCGACTGGGACATTAACAAGTCTAAATTTTGGCTTCCGCTATTTGCTAAATCGGTTCCGGATAGCAAAGTGCAGTCTATTCAAGCATCAAGTGTTCGGTACACACCATAAAACCTGAGTACTGAGTTAATCGCGTTGCTCATTTTTTTACTTTCTATTTTACCCCGTGTAGTAACGAAAACTGTTACATTTTTTAAACAATAAAGATATAAACCACCGGACCAGGTTCAGGCCAACAGTTTGGCTCAGCGTATTGAGAGGCATCTGAAGGAAGTATTTATGAAATGGAGACCTACATCTAAGTATATCTACGAAATGCTTAAAGCTTACACACTTTTTATCATGTCTTAGCCATAACCAGACGATACGTTTTTGCCTTTTGTATTACAGAACTAACTGGAATCGTTATTGTAGTGCAACATTGAGAAGGCTGCTGCCTAAACTGGAGGAATCCAAGTTAGGCCGAATACGAGGACTTGAACTAGGAGCTACTGCTGCAGAGTCAAGTGCCACCCTTCAATCAGGATCTGGCTCAACTATCAGCTTGAGTGAAGAACATTTGATTGAATTAAGGGAAATAATGGCATCGTACCAAGTAATGACAAAATATTGCATCACCCTTCCACGAGTGTACAAACCATTTCAAGTGAATAATTAATGAGACTAATGAGTTTTGATTAGATGACAGGATTTCCTCTTCAACAACCTTACACCAACATGGAAAGCATCATAGAAACCGTGCATGCGACCGGAGTGCATACCATAGACGCTCCAGATGTAGAATTTGCTGTGGCTGCGTACGCTCACGCATACCCTGCCAGCGTATATTCTGTGTGGATCTATGTGGCAGCTTTGCATCGGAGAAAATAACAAAGTTGAATATGAAATAGTAATCGCGTTTATAGAATAAAGTTTAAATACAGTTTTTGTTTCAGTATTTAATACGTACATTACGTATAATAAATAAGTAATGACCGCGTTATTTGAAAAAATAAAATTAAGGATACGCGTTATGTTAAACGTTTTTCACGGTTCAATTTACTACAGGTTTCAGATACACTGATTTAATATCTATAAAATACATACATTATCAATGCAAAGGCTTTCAGTGGAAAGGGAAATAAACACGACAGTATAAAATAAAGTTACACGATAACTTTAACTTTATGCACAAATTACGAATTGGGATTTTCATCTTTATCTTTATAACAATATCAAGAAGAAAGTTGCAGGATTTCTTCATTCAATGTTGGATTCACCCAGTAATTTAAACTTATATCGTCCATATGATTGTCAAAATCAATTAGGTGACGATAAGATTTCGCTTGTATAAGTGCCGACACAGTTGACAATGCACCATCTTCGTCTGGTAAAAGGTTTATCTTCGCTTCTTTGGACCTTAGTTTTCCTTCACTAACTTGATACAACGCAAATGGTGCGCGCTCTAAGTTAGAGTTAAGCAGTTCATTATTAACCTATATAAAGAAACAAGAAACCAAAATTGAATTCTTCAATGTATGTCATCAGCACTTTAACAATGGTTTAAATTATTATTGGTTTCATTATTTATCACGACACATACCATAACCACTAATAGATTTGGATTAGTTTCTGCCAATTTTTCTGAAATTCTTAGAGCCACAATATCTGGCTGATTATCTTTAAGGCTTTCATTTGCTTGATAATACCCGACGACTTCCATGTCCGTTCCTTTGCAATACTGATCAATCTAACGAACATTAATAGTAAAAATATTTTGTAATAAATGTATTGATAATAACCGTATGTTTTAATGAAAAAATATTTAAAAATAAACTACATGGCTAAATAAAAACACAAAGTCTCACCTGTGTCATTGCAAATTCCATCATTGGGGTAGTGTACTTGCACATATGTAAAATAGGAATAGCATCTTGTATGACAAACTTTCTTTCCTTCTCGGACGCCTTTCTCTTTTCCCGAAGTAGCACTCCATTTACAGGACTCTGGGGATATTTGGTCACATGCAAGATAACCTTAGAAAATGCACGCAAATCAAACGAGACCTGCTGATGCGCTACTGAAGAATTTATTCCTTCACTTCCCGGGGATAAACTCATTTTGCTCCTAAAATTAAAGGTTAAATTGAATAAGGCCGTAATCAAATCACACCCTTCAGAAACAGCTGAACTTTTTATTTCAAATTATTAAATCTTACCTTTTAATATGGATAACAATAACAATTTGCTATTAATTACAACGTGTTTACAGTAGCAATTCAGTTCAACCAGATGATGGTCACAAAATTCATAAAACTTTGCACACAAAAATAAATAATCCGTTGTAAATTCTCTTCTCTTCGCTTATATTTAACTACACGTCCGTGTATGCCTAATGCCTACGTGTTTATGTCACATCTGTCGAGGCGCCGAGCTTGATAAAAAACCCGATCAGTCGCTCTTTGCATGTTCTACCGTATCACTGGACGTTTATCGTTTGAAACTCTTTAAGTCAAGTAAATATCTCCCAATCTCAAGGCCAATTTTAAATTCCAACTTTAATTTCAATATGCTTTCCCTTCTATTTTTTCCAATAACAATGGATGAACACCTGAGGTTAGTCAGCGTATTTCGCACTGCTCGCTCTCTTTCTAGCTGACGGCACGACGATAAAGAAACCCTTCTTCGAGGTCGAAAGACGCAAAATACAACACAAACAACAATAATATTCTTTAGGTATGTACACTTTGATACCACCACCAAAAGAATTAACTTTCCTCTGCGAAGGAAAATGCCAAAACTATTTGCACAAACACACCACTAGTGGTCCCCAGTCACCAGTCTTTTTTTCACACTTGCACGGTTGTTTCTGTTCATTAAGTTTACCAATTTTACCAGCATGCATGGCCTGGCTCTCACAACACTACCACTACTACTATAAACTATATAGGTATAGACGTGCTTTTTTAAATCCATTTACTTCTCCCATTGCACAACTATCACAATACTACATTGTGTCGCGTCACGGTTGTTTTGTGTACACAGCTCACATATCCTATAAATTATCATCATCATCATCATCAATATGCAGAACAAACCATACATCTACCCAATCTACCCTGTATTTTCCAATGTGTGTGTGTGTGTGCTCTTGTTCATATCATAAAAAATTCTCTGTGTGTAAAAAAAGCAAAAACACGTATAGTAACAAACAGCCCTTTCCAAGCAGTGTGCAAACAACAGCTCTAGCAGCAACCTCCTCATGAAAATTCCGCCGTCATTGCCACTTTGCTACCATCAAACTCTCATCTTTGTAGCATAATGTTCCCAACTTTAGCCATCAATATCGTAATGAATTTAAATGGTATGGAGAGAAAAATCATTATAAAATGGCAATAAAATTGATCCATATTAGCGTGGACGGAGGCATGCAAAAAATAGGGAAGAATAGAGAGCCGTACAGAGAACAGAAGAGAGTCTCTCCTCATGTCAGGCGAGACACTGCGTGTTTTTTTGCACAGGTATTTTTCTTCACAGAGAAGAATCTCAATCATCATATACCATTAATGTTGTTCATTGCTGCTGCAACATTGTACCTGTGTGTTATGTGAAAATTTAAGACATGTAGTATTGCGTTGCATTATTGAATGCGTTATTATGCGACGGATGCGGAATAATAATGTATTATACGGATACACATTATTGTTGTGTGTGCACAGATGGTCTATTTCAATTCTATTACATCTCTTTCTTTCTACTGCTTCTTATGGTATATGTTGTTGTGGAGTAGAGTTCCGTTTGTCGTCCTCCTCCTAAGACCATTATGACCACGGCTACGCTTTTCTGTGTATTACAATCTCGTGTAATGTATGGTGGCTTGCGGATGATGATTTTCTGGTGATATACTATTAGCTCTCTTTCTGTCTGTGTGAGAAAAACCCATTTTTGATGACTAAAAACTCACTGCAATACAAGGTGAAAAGCAACGACTTGACTCACCCATTCCATACAATCGAATGTTTATGTTGTAAATTTTGTGTTGTCGTTGTGCTCGTTTTTGTGGGAGGGCGAAGGGTCAAAAAGGTGGGTTTGGAAGCTATCGTTTAGGTTAACTGACCTGACTGTTTTATGTTGTATCCACTGTGATCCGGGGCGTGTTTTTATGCTGCGCATGCTAGCATGACAGTATAAACTAATGCTGTATTACTCTTGTTTCTTTAATATTCCAGTAATGATTTACGCCTGTTGTTAGTTCTTGCATATCTTTAAAATGCTCGGTACGGAAGGACAAAAATAATAGGGTTTGCGGTACATGTGAGCAACTTGTGAAATTGTGAATTTTTGTTCTCCCCGTCAAGCAGGAGTGGACAGGGAGAGGAATTTCTTTCCAGTGATATGGTATTCTTTAGCAAATTGAATTTCTGTCCAGATTTAACGCGTTCAGATTAAATAATTTTAGATTTTTACTTGCATTTTATTTTAACAATTTCTGATGTGAAGAGTAGCTGAACCGATTACGGGAAAGTTAAATGTGCATGTTTTTAAATGTTACATTTACTCGGTCTTGTAGCGTCGAACAGTTTCATGTGTTGCTATCAGCAGGGGCTGCCTTTAATTAATCACTTCTTACTAGTGCTTCACAGCCAGAGATTTATCATGTAACGTGAGCGTGTAATGTTTTCTAAGAAAGGATTAAGTTTTGTGCTCTACGAAAAGCTAAATTGATAAACACAAAACAGGAAACTAATTTTGGCTGCATACACGTGGAACCTTAACACACAATGGAAAATGTCTAACTCCAGGCAAGTTACTCCAGACCCGGTGGATGAAGAAAGGAATCCCCCTAATAACATGGAACAGGAAGTAGCCGGTAAACATTTTTTTGTTAATGAAGTGTATTTATTAATTACAACTGTGTTAATAAATTAAAATGATTAAAATTTTAAAGCTGGCATTCTACATGCCCAACCTGCAGTCGGCGCTGGAGGGATCGGAAGACGAGATGAAAATGCCATTTCATTTCGACATTTCCTTCAACCTCATTCAGACGTTGTTCCCGCTCCGGCGCCAACTTGTCGAAGCAGAAGTAGAGGTGAATTAACGTTACAAATACAATAATAATAATTATTTATATGTCCGGACCAATGAATGTTTCTTCTTCTTACGAATGTTTATATTGTGTTTGGAAAAAGTTATGTTAATTTTATGTTACAGGAACACAGCCAGGAGCTGTAGACCTTGTCGATATGGCCATGGCGTTACCTGATTTTGTACAAGACCATTTGGTCGTGGAGTCTTTAGCAATTGCTGAACATCAAAATGATGGAGCTCCATCTCATTCCGGCGCATCCTCTCTAGATCTTAATATATTAAATGAAATTTTACCAGATTTTGCACCTAGTCAGCCAGCTCACTCTCTTCCGTCTCAGGCGTATGTTTTCACTGAAACAAAGTATTTGCATTGGCATAAACATTACATTGACAATTAAACATTATTTTACCTTATATTGCTCAGGGTTGCCACAAGGAGGAGGAACTTACCCGAAGAAGCACCTGTAGCCGCAGAACCTCCCCTCGGTACTTCGGCTGCATTGCCTGACTTTTTATCGGACGGACCAATGCAATGTACTGATTCAAATGTGGTGGACAATACCTTACCAGCATCATCATCATCATCCAGTCGATCTACTAGTCGCTTAATTTCGTCAGCTAGTCTTACGGAACGAGGCAGGTTGGGGGACGAGTCCTCACGGGGATCTAGTTTTGACTCTTCTGACACACTTAGGTCAGAAGTTGATCGACTTCGCCGAGAACTTATAGAAAGAAACAGAAGGTACGAAAAACATATTTGAGCTCCAAGCTTTCTGATGAAGGTCAAAGAAAAGCCATATAGAAACCTATGAACTATTCTTTATAGAATATCTCAGCTAGAATCCGAAGTACTGAGGTTACGGTCAAATAATAACACTTTGGAGAACGCAGTACGCATTGCTGAGCTAGCTGCAGTAAATTCTGAGGTAAGTTACGACTACCCCAAAATAAGGTTTTTGCTAATTCCATTTAATCAACACCATTAACTTGTTTAGGCACGGTTAATGCAAGTTCAAAGACGACCGGAAAATGTGGGTGGTCCGGTGTTAAGCGTAAGTATTTTATCAGCATATATTAATTATTAGGACGAAAAATAACAATTGATTACCGTGCCTTATATTCATTATGTAGGCTAAATCGGGTGGCGGGGACTCTTGTGATAGTTGTTCTGCTGCAGCTTCGACTTCCAGTAGAAATTTTAACGGCAGTGGTGGAGCTCTTGATGTTGAGATTGACGCTCATATTGTGCGAGATATCGCTCAATCGTCGGAAGCGCTTATTAGGTTGGTTTACATTTACTATGGCGCTATTTCCATGTATAGTGTCAGGACTAACGCATTGATTTGATGATGTTTTCTAGCCAATTAATGCAGAATATGGCCCGACTCCAAGGACTCTGTAACTCTTCAAGTCAAAACAATGAAGGAAATGCTGAAAATCGTAGCCTGGAAGGGGACGAAAACCGGCAATAAAATAGATTAGCAAGCAAAGTTTATAATTTTGCAGTTTTCTTTTGATCTTCATTCGCCGAATTGTCTTAATTGAATAGGAGGAAGTACGTATACAATATGTATGTAATATTTTATGGCATACTCTGCTTCCAAAATTCGTGTATCACACACGAGTGAAGCACTGTAACCATAAGTAGACTGAGCGATACCGATCGTATTTGTAAATTGCCATATTTATTGTTTTGCTATTTATTTTCCTAGTATAGGTAAAGTGCAGGTGACGCTGATGTTACAAATTCAAATCTGTCTTTGTATTCTATTTATAGCCTGTCATAATATTATTTTGTCATGTTTCTTATTTATAGCCGTTACAAATACTTGAATAGCTTTTATCTTATTGAGAAGGCTTTTTGGCATTTTGATATTGGTTTGTGTGTCGTACACAAGAAATATAGCGCCATTCTTGTATGTGTATGACTGGGTCTCTTTACTAGTGCTCGTTATAGTACGTACATACATTCATGACCTAAATGAAATTCAAGCAACGTAACCAAAAAATAATTAATAACAATAAAGCTACATGCTACCACTCCACATTTCCGTTGGGTTATAACAAACTACACATTCATCGAGCATTTCCTGAAGACTGCTACAGCTACAAAATGGTAAAGTGACTTTTGATTATTTTAAATGAATATTAATAACAGGGAAGTGTAAGTAAATTTGGCTGACGCTGGGAACACTAGAACAAAAGAAGAGTTTGGGATTTTGAAGATAAAATATTTGGAAATCCATTACGTTTTCGCAAATAATAAATATATAATATGACGATTACATAATATGTATCAAGACGTGAACTTGTTTTTTATTGGCAAATCATGAATGCATAATGATATCATCTAATCTGGCGTGATTTATTTGTTTCTTAATTAATACACATAATATTGAATGGAATGCTGTTTGCAAGCCTTTCATACTGCTGCATACTAACCCAGACCTGCTGGTGACCATTCATTTTATTTGGAGATATATTCCATATACGGGTTTATACATGAAAGGTAACGATGCAAAAGGATCTTGATTAATCGTACGACGATCAGCTCTTGGCGTGATTTATATAAGAAGGCGATTTGGCTTTCGTTTTGTAAAATCGTAATACACACAATGTAAAAGGATGTAAAATGAGCAAAAGCTGGATTGCTGGATGCTGGATACGCATGTTAAACTAATGCGTACATGTATCAAAATGAAAAATCATGGAAGGGCTAGTTCTTAGTTCTTCTTACATACTTTTGACTCTGCAGACCACGATGAAACGCTGGCTAAATACATCTCTCCAGATCCGTAGCACATGGGATTGATTACATGACATGTCTTCAGGCAAGATTTTTTGTAGTGATCAGCTTGTAATATCCTTGTTTCTAACTGCTTTTAATGTGTGAGTCCTCAGACACAGGCGATTATAATATCAACGTGTCTATTTAGCAGACATTCGTCCCATTTTAAACATATTTTTGATTTTTACTGCTTAAAAATGAGGCTGACATGTAGACTGTTTAGAGTAAGTAGACTTTAAAATGTTTCTGTAGCTTTTGTGTTTTAGCGTAAGCGAGCATTTTTCATTTACAATACTATTTGCAGAAAAGTTTAAGCCCGGAAGAGGTGAAAAGAATACGGACAACGAATGTACATGGAAGCATTAACAAAGCGACGTATTTCAGGAAGCCCGTTGTTTTCAACAAGGCTTCCATGCAATGGATGTGGGATACAGAGGGGAAGAAATACTTGGATCTATTTGGAGGAATTGTCACTGTCGGTGTAGGACACTGCCACCCGTGAGTTGCAGTGGAGTCATTAGTGATTGTATACCAGACATTTAATTCAAGTCATAATTTCCCCCTTGAACTTTCCAATGATATTTTTAGAAAATTAAATGAGGCGTTGATGCTTCAGGCAAACAAACTTTGGCATACTTCCAATGTGTTCATGAATGAGCCGATTCATGAGTATTGCGAGAAGCTGGCGTCTACATTGCCGGGTGACCTGAAGGTTTGTTTTGTTTACTTCTAGTCAATTACCTAAAACATGCATAATTCAAGGTGATCCGTGATGATTGTGTTTTAAATTCAAAGGTTGTATACCCAGTAAACAGTGGATCAGAGGCAAATGACTTGGCAATACTAATGGCACGAGTTTACTCAGGGAACTTTGATATTATTGCCTTGCGTAATGGCTACCACGGCATGAGCCCGAATACCATGGGTCTTACAGGGCATTCTACCTGGAAGCAAACTGCTCCCCATTATTTTGGAATGCATCATGTACACATTTCTTGCATTTAAGGGCTTACATATGCATCTGAGATGCTATTTTACAAATTGTTAAATTTCTTTATTGAAATTTGATAGGCTATGAATCCAGACATTTACAAAGGATTGTGGGGTGGTTCAAACTGTAGAGATTCCCCAGTACAAGCAGATCGCAAATGCAACTGCACCTGCAACGGGGGTACCTGTGGGGCAGCTGACAAATACATTGAGCAACTTGAAGAAGTTTTAACGTATTCTCTTCCACAGAAGAAAGTAGCTGGAATGTTCATTGAATCAATTCAGGTATTATTGGCATATTGTCATCAAAACATTGTTGAGCTGTCCAGTGGGATCTAGAAAGCAATCAACTGAACATATTTTGTTCCCTCCTCTTTATGTGCTAGGGCGTTGGTGGAGTGGTCCAATATCCCAAAACGTATATCAAGAAAGCGGCAGATTTAATAAGAAAAAATGGCGGTGTTTTGATTTCCGACGAAGTGCAAACTGGGTTTGGGAGAACCGGAGATAACATGTGGAATTTCCAAGACCATGGCATAATACCAGACATTGTAACAATGGCTAAGAGCATTGGTGCGTAAAAACATTCGTTACAAAAACTGTCAGAAACTGTCGGCAGTCTATGGGGAGAATTACTACAGGCTGCTTCGTTAAAATAATTGTCATAAATTTTAGGTAATGGATTTCCGTTAGCTGCGGTAGTCACTACACCTGCTGTGGCAAACACGTTGCTAAACGCCAATCATTTTAATACGTTTGCTGGTAATCCTCTGTCTAGCGCCGTTGGTACCGCAGTTCTGGAGGTAACGTAATGATTATATTATGTTGCAGAGATACACTGAGTAAATTTTATAAAATTTGTTATTCACAAACCAACAAAAAATGATTTTACAGGTAATAGAGGAAGAGCGGCTTCAAGAGAATTGTAAAAAGGTCGGAACGTACTTCTTGAAAGAACTGGAAAAACTTGGAAAGGAATGCAATATCATAGGAGATGTGCGTGGCAAAGGTCTTATGTTGGGAATTGAGACGGTTGAGAACAAAGAGACAAAGAAGCAGCTTCCAATGGATAGAGTCCTTGACATATTTGAAGACTTAAAAGACGAAGGGTTGATTGTGGGTAGAGGAGGGCATTATGGAAATGTACGTTGACACATGATGACAATAACGTCATCCGTAAATGGGGCGAATTTTTTAAGGACAGATTGTTAGTTTCATGAGGATAATGCTGAAACGTTTACTACTTGAATTTTCAGGTGTTTCGTCTCTCTCCACCCATGAACATTACTATGGATGATGTGAACTATGCTTTACCCAAAATGAGCAAAGTTTTCATGAAACATGNTGAACATTACTATGGATGATGTGAACTATGCTTTACCCAAAATGAGCAAAGTTTTCATGAAACATGCCAACAAATGAAGTACTGACTGCTATCATTAAATTCCAATCCATGACCTGAACTGCCTCTGGAAGCTGCATGTTTTCATGGGTTAATTTGTCTTGAAGGCGACTGTTAACTGTATTTACAAGAGCTTAAAAATAATTTTACCTTTCTTAAAAAACTGTTACGTAGCGTGGTCAGTGTGCATAACCTTCAATTTAAACGAAATAAAAATCAGACAATTAATTCGTACAATTCATGGTATTCACGCATTTGTCTTATTCATTATTATGCAGCACATTCGTTAGGGGATAAAACTGATTTTATATGCGAACTGTTTTATGGAAATACCAGTAGGCCCTTTATGCTTTTTACAACAGCTACAAGTCATGAGGTGGTTGGGATTTCCCTTTGTTCCGTACCACAGTGGTTTCTTTAAGATAAGGTGCCACCGTTACTCAACCGGTTTTTGAGAAAAAAACGAGATAAATTCGTTGTCCACTGTTGGAAGTGTGAATTTGGGAGAAAATCAAGAGAAACTTTAAATCGACACTATCTTTCTAGCCCAAGCACGGTCGACTAAATACTAAATTATCGAAGTCGAAGTCTAGGACGTAGAGGACGTACGAGTAATAACAAACAACCTCATTTTTACTAACGTTAATATTTAGCTTTAAAATGTAAGAAGATGAATTCATCCCTACTTAGAGTTGATTGGTATTCCTTTATGGTAGGGACACAAAGTAAGTAGGCAGTCTTTGTCAATAAACTAGCCATTCACAGTTAATTTGTCAACTGTAAATACTTTTTCCAACTAAATATAATTATTTTATTGAAATGTGAAAGTTTCATCCATCGTTGGAATACTTACAACATCAGAATATCTCGGGATAAGGATTCGATTTGCAAGAGAATATTTGTACCCCACAGTAAACAACAATGGGAATACACTATTTATTTTCAGAATAAAGGAAACTGGCAATTGGTTGAGAAACGGATGGAAACTGCTATGCAAAATTTTTGAAAAGAACATGATTGGGGGTTTGGCATACATACTTGTAGAGGTATGGGTAC